>CABHPH010129724.1:1296-14698 GCA_902168325.1 Peromyscus nudipes | reverse complement strand
TGTGTGTGTGTTTGTGTGTGTGTGTGTGCCTCTGTGTATATGTGTTGGAGTCTGTTGAAGTTTCTCCCTACCCGCTATGGCCTGGAGATACTATGAGGTTCATATTCACCTGCTCTGGACATCTGTGAATATATTTGTGAATATTATTGTGAGTTGTGTCCTGGAAGTGGGATGGGAGTATCAGAAAGTCCAGAAATGTCCAGGAAAGAGTATCCTATCCCTGTCTCCCCGAGTACCTGTCCATGTAAGGAAGGTTATTTCTAACTTTCACAGATCCCCATGATCTCATTGGGTCCTATTGACACAACCATTCTCCATCACCTCCCACATTATTTATTTATATCCTGATTTTATTTTTGTCCCTAAACTTTTTTAGGCCCTCTATTGAGAACTTCCTCTTATACTTCATTCCTTTATACAAAGGTGGCAAATGATGCTCAGTTTGCCTGTGTGTTCCCCTAAAGCATTCTATCTCTGTTATTAAAGGGCTCCATTCCCCCTTCTCGAGATCTTGAAACTTCAACAGACTCCAACACATATACACAGAGGCACACACACACGCAAACACACACACACACACACACACACACACACACACACACAGAGGGGGGAGGGAGACAAAGAGAGAGTTACACATACACACACACAACATACATAGAGACACAGCTCCCAAGCCCCTTGAATGTAAAAAACCTGTGCCATTTTAGGTTACAGGTTTTTACAGTTTCATTCATTGCTTTGGAGGGCAATATAGGACTTTGCCAAAGTGATGATTTTTGCAATTCCAACCAATCTTCAATACCAGGAAGGAGAGAGAGTGGAGGATGAGCTTCAGCTGGACTCAGGAGCTGGGCAGAGAGAAAAGCCCTTCCTTTGAGTGCAGGAGGGTTAATGCCGGGGATTTCCACTAGAGCAGTGGTTCTCAATCTATGGGTTGTGACCACTTGGGGGTCACATATCAGATATCCTGCATATCAGATATTTATATTACAATTCATAATAGTAGTAAAATTACAGCTATGAAGTAGAGATGAAAATAATTTGATATTTGGGGGTCCCCACAACATGATGAACTGTATTAAAGGGTCACAGCACTATGGAGGTTGAGAACTACTTCACTAGGACCTGAAGGTGTCATTGAACTGCTGCACACACAGGAAGAGGAGACAGAATTTCAGTGTCTTCCAAAGAAACCAGCATGACCTGACAGGGAGAGGACCTGCAGATCCTAAGATCACCATAAGGACAAGGGACCCTGAGGGTGGATTCGCTACTCTATGAGTCCTGACAGCACAGGGGAGTCTTGAGGATGAAGGTCACACCTAGAGCTCCTGCCTTTATATTTATCTCCATCTGTGACTTCTTGAGTGTGTACCTACTCACAGAAGCCCTGTGGCTTTTCTTGTTACAGCTTTCTGCTCCCTGATCTTTACTCCAACACCCAAATTGTGTTTTTGATTAAAAGGGCCAGGGATTATGGTTACTCTATGTTCAAGGACAGGGATCCTGGCATTCCAGAAGACATTTAGATGCCATGCTGTGTCTGTCCAAAAGGCCAGAGAAGCACCAGAAACTGCAGGGGTGTCTTTACCCTGCATGCTGACTATTGGCTCCCTTTGTCTTCTGCCTTATCAATTCTCCTGCAATAAGAACTTTGCCCAGCTCAAATAATTTCCACGCCTACACCTGAAAGGTACAAATTCCTGCCTGGGCAAGGCCTAACTGTTCTGTTCCCTGTTGTTATTAGAGTGTCATCTTGTAGCAGCACAGACTTGGGCCTAGGATTCAACATGCCACTTGATAGACTTCCTGCCTGGCTGTGTGCTGTGACCTGTGGGCTCCTGCTTCTCCTCCTCAAAGTGCATGGTGAGTCTGTCTAAGTGAGCAGAGGGAACCAGGGTCAGAGCTATCCCAGTTCTGCAGTCAGAGGCTGAGCTTGTGGGAGGGAAGCACCAGGAAGGGAGGGGCTGGTGGAGATGACAGATGAAAGTGTGGAATTGTGTGACTCCTGATGCACACACCAAAGCCCCCATGATAGACCCTGTGATACATGCAGGGTCAGAGTTATATAAGGATACCATGTACTGAGGAGCCAGTAGGGACAGATAAGCAGGAGGGATATGTCCCTCGCCATGTGTGGTTGTAGCTGGAGCGCCTACTGATCTTAGATAATGACAATAATTCTTTTATATGCCAAGTGTCTCAGAACCTGTCACCAGGCTGACAATTTTCAAGAGGGCCAATGGTCAAGGTTTCTTGCCCTAGCTAATGGAGAAGGGCTTATCTACACATCTTACAGCTGAACTGAGAGGACCCATTATCATCTCCATGTACCACAGTGACAATGAGGTGGGAATTCCAAAGTGTCACAACTGATGGCATCTCTCTGCTTACAGGCCAGGACTCATCCAGCCCCATCAGGATCACACACACAGGGCAGGTGAGAGGAAGCCTTGTCCATGTGAAAGACAGTGATGTTGGTGTCTATTCCTTCCTGGGAATTCCCTTTGCCAAGCCACCTGTAGGACCACTGCGCTTTGCACCACCTGAGGCCCCTGAGCCATGGAGTGGTGTGAGAGATGGCACCTCCTATCCGGCCATGTAAGTTCTGGGGCCCAGGGGACTTCCAGCCTGAGCTCTAGACCACACTGCAGTGCCTCCTCCATCTCAGCTCTATAGCAGCTTTCTGTCTGTGCTGAGGGCAGTCTCCCAGGCATGTTTCTAATGAATGAGCTAAGGATTAGAGAAGAACAGCTGTGCCAGGCTCCTGGGTCAGAGCTTGGCACCTGTAGGGATTTAGCTGCAGGTACTGCAGTGAGGAGAGAGACTAAGGCCATTCTTCACAGTCTCTGTGACCGGGTACCATTGACCAAGGAACAAGCACACATGCTTTCATCTGGAGACTATGTGGAACAAGGAGGAGTCTAGAAGTGAGATGGAGAATGTCTCACTACCCTATGGTGTTGTCCATTCTTCCCTGTAGTTCCTATGTGGACTCAGAACCCCAGCACATAAGTGTCTTAGTTTGTTTTCTGTTGCTGTGATGGAGTACTCTGACAAAAGCAACATGGTGAAGAAAGATTTTACTATGGGTCACAATTCCAGGTTGTAATCAACCATAGGTGGGAAACCACAGGGGCAGAACTTTAAAGGAGCTGATCACATCACATCCATAATCAGGATCAGCCTAAAGAACACATGCAAGCTTGTTAAAGCTTCACTTACTTTCTCCAGTTTTATACAATTCAGAAGGCCCTTCCTTGGGAATGGTTCCTCCTACAATGGGAAAGTATTCCTCTCTCAACACATGTAATCAAGATAATTTGCCATGGGCCTGCCCACAGGCAAACAGAATCTAGATCAGTGGTTCTCTACCTGTGGGCAGCAACTCTCTAAAGGGGTTGCATATCAGATATCCTGCATATCAGAGATCTGCTCTGTGGTTACTAAATGTTCAAGTACAGGGATCCTGGCACTCCAGAAGGAATTCAGATGCCATGCTGTGTCTATCCAAGAGGCCAGGGAAGGAGCAGAATCTGCAGAGGTGGTTTTGCCCTGCTTGCTGGCTATTGGCTCTCCTCGGCTTCTGCCTTACCATTTCTCCTACAATAAGAGATTTGCACCACCCAACCAAATTTCCATACCTACACCCCTAAAAGTACAAATTCCTGCCTGGACAAGGCCTATGTCCTCTGCTCCCTGTTGTTGTGGCTTTGAACCTGTCACCGTGATGACTAGAGAAGTACCCTGTCAGTTTTCAAGAGGGGCACTGGTCAAAGTTTCCAGCCCTAGGTAATCTAGAATGCCTCATCTCCACATCCCATAGCTGAACTGAGAGGGCTTAGATTACCTTCCCCATGTGACACCTCCCCACTTACAGGCCAGGATTCATCCAGCCCCATCAGGAACACACACACAGGGCCAGTGATGGGAAGACTTGTCCATGTGAAAGACAGTGAAGTTGGTGTCCACACCTTCCTGGGAATTCCCTTTGCCAAGCCACCTGTAGGACCACTGTGATTTGCTCCCCCTGAGGTCCCTGAGCTATGGAGTTGTGTGAGAGACACAATTCAGAGACCCTTCCCCAGGGAATGGTGCCTCCTACGATAGGTAGGTGTTCCTAGCTCAATGAACATAATCAAGATAATTTTACACAGGCATGTCTAAAGGAAAGCAGGCTCTAGGGCAGTGGTTCTCATCCTGTGGGATCACAAGCCCCAGAGGTATCCTGTATATCATATATTTACATCGCAATTCGTAACAGTAGGAAAATTGTGGCTATGAAGTAGCAACAATATATTTCGTGGTTGGGGGTCACGACAACACGAGGAACTATGTTAAAGGGTCAAAGCATTTGGAAAGTTGAGAACCACTGATCTAGACAAAGATCTTTTCCCAGTAGATTCTACATTGTGTCACACAACAGTCAAAACTAACCACCACACAGGATTTAAATAGTACAGAAGTGATGCATGGTAGGACAGGAAGGCAATCATTTTCATAGAGGCTGCCAGAAATCTCTAACAACTAGTCCTCAGGCTATTACTATCCAAACAGAGGCCTCCCTGAAAGTCCTGCTCCATTTACATTTCCACAGATCTTGTGGTCTTTATCTTGGTAGGAGGGACTTTAGAGAGGGATCGTATGTCAAGAGGGCATCATGGAAAGTAATAGCTGAAGGTGGCTGAGAGAATGTGCAAACTAAGTTTTAAGTTTGAGCGCCGCATATCTGGGACATGTGTTTTCAATTTTCACCAGGTGTCTGCAGAATAATATAATGACTTTAGTGGGTGCAAAGGAGATGAATCTGATCGTGCCTTCCATCCCTATGTCCGAGGACTGCCTGTATCTCAACATCTACACACCAGCTCATGCCCATGAAGGCTCTAACTTACCTGTGAGTGTCAGGCTGTGGTCAGCTTGGGAAGAAGATGTTTCTTTCTCTGGAAGTTTGAATGGACAAAGTAAATCTGAGCTCCACTGCAGTTTAGACCCTGATTAATAGTCTTATTTTATTGAGTTCAAGAAGGTCATCTCGGCTATGATGAGCTGCTTAAACCTGGGTTTGTGATACAGAGCGCTGGTGCTCAGAGATGTAAGAGGCTCCAGGTCTTTGATTAAACCAGGATTTCTTTCAACTTGAACCTATCAGACCCACTCTGGATTGTGTTCAAGGGCTACATATTGACATCACCAAAATTTCTAGTTGCAGGTTATCTGTTGTGCCAATGGGATCTGATGGCCCTTCTGAATAGCAATCAGGAAAGACACTCCTATTTGCTCTACTTTGATGGGTTTGAGAGTGATGATGACATTACTTGTGATCTAGAGCCATTAATTCATGCTGAGAATTCCCATGGGTGAATTGTGAATGGAAATATGCTTATAGGCCTACAGTATCCCATCTGTGAACTGTGTACTGATATCCTGAGGAGATCTGTGTGTGAGTCGACCTGCACAGAGGAAAAGCAAATTGAAAATCTAGTAGGCAGTCCAGTTGACCTTGGGCTGATTGTGGGATATGTGTTGATGTCTCTAGGTGATGGTATGGATCCATGGTGGTGGACTGGTTGTAGGGATGGCTTCCATGACTGATTTATCCAAACTGGCAGCTACTGAGGATATAGTAATTGTCTCTATCCAGTATCGCTTGGGTATCCTGGGCTTCTTCAGGTAATTCTGGAACTGGGGTGGACAATGGGGGCTGAGTAGAATAAGGACAGACCTGTGATTCCTGTCCCTGCCACTTCTCAGCACTGGAGACCAGCACGCCAGAGGCAACTGGGGCTACCTGGACCAAGTGGCTGCCCTTCGCTGGGTCCAGCAGAACATCGCCCACTTTGGAGGCAACCCTGGCCGGGTCACTATTTTTGGTGCATCAGCAGGGGGAACAAGTGTGTCTTCACATATTGTGTCCCCAATGTCCAAAGGACTCTTCCATGGAGCCATCATGGAGAGTGGAGTGGCCCTGCTGCCTGACCTTATCTCTGAGAAGTCCGATGTGGTCTACACAGTGAGTGCATTCCACACTACCAGCTCTTACTTTGCTACCTCAGTCCTTGCCTCTGTTACTCTGGTATTTTGTTAAGTGGGGAAACAAGGATCATGGGAAATAGCTCCTTTCCAGTAATTTCTGAGGCATAAAATTTAGAATCCACCTTCTGTGCTTTATGCTTGCTGAGTATGTTATATGACAGCAAAGCTGTGCCCAGTGGCTTTTATCACTGGCAAAAACACATGTGCATAGTTTTTTAGTTTGCTTCTTTTTGCTGTGATTAATAGCATGGCAAAAAGCTACTTGCAAAGAAAAAAGTTTGTGTCAGCTTACGATTTCTAGTACAACTTGAAGGAAAGTCAGAGTAGGCCCCCATGATGGTACCTGGAGGCCAGAACTGAAGCAGAGGCCAGGGAAGAATACTGCTTACCTTCTTATTACGTGTGGCTTCCTCAGTTTGCCTTCTTATACAGCCCAGGCCACCTGCCCATTATATAGCACTTCTTATCATAGGATAGGACCTTCTACATCAGTCATTTATGAGAAAAATGCCCAGATTCACCTATGGACCAATGTTATAGATGCTTTTTTCTCACTTGGAGTTCCTCTTTCCAGATGACCCTGACTTGTGTCAACTTGACAAAAAAAATTAACCAAGACACATGTATTGAGGGAAGGGGCCAGCTGGTAAAAATACTCACTGCATAAATGTGAGGCCTCAGGTTCAAATCCCACATAAGTCTATAAGTGTTAATAGGTGTCAGTAAACCCAGTGCTCCTATGGAGAGATGGGAAGTAGAGACAGTAGACTCCCTGGAGGGTCATAGCTCAGCTAAGCCAGTGTAGACAAATGCAAACAAGGGGTAAGGTGACAAGTGACAACTGAGGGTGTTCTCTGTCCTTCACAGGCAAAACAAAGCACTTCATACCTATTGTTACACGTGAACACCACACACACACCAAAACAAACAATACAAAGTCAGAAAACGAATATGCAGGTGGAACAGACCCTGTCCCAGTTATCACCTCTGACCAAAAATAAGTGAATAATTCCACTTAAGTCCTTTCATACTCAACAAATAGTAGGATGTGGTATATATGGGCAATGACATCTACTTGGAATCAAGGAAACTCTGCTCATGTTGGGAAGGATGAACCAACCACTGCCTTTTTTGTTTACAGACAGTAGCCAACCTATCAGGATGTGAAGCCAAGGACTCAGAGGCCCTGGTTCACTGCCTACGAGACAAGACTGAAGCACAGATTCTGGTTATCAACCAGGTTAGAAGAATTGTGTAGCTTGGAGGACCTGGTCACCAGGATGTGGGATTGCCAGTACTTACTACTGGAACCACTTAACTCATCTCCATGGTTTGGTGTCCTTTAAGTACTGTGTGAATAAATAAAAAATAGTCTACTTTTATGTCCAGTTTCTTCTGGAGTGAGCATAGCACCCTGAGATGAGATAGGAAATAGGGAAATGGTGTTGGTATTCAATGGGCAACAGAATTATGTGATTGATCTTCAGTACTGACCCTTAATGCCTCATAGGTCTTCACTATGATCCCTGGTGTGGTGGATGGGATGTTCCTACCTAGGCACCCTCAGGATCTGTTGGCCTCTGTGGAATTTCACCCTGTCCCCAGCATCATTGGTATCGACAGTGATGAATGTGGTTGGATAATCCCCTTGGTAAGACCTAGTTCTAAGCCCCTGCAAACCTAAACGCAAATAGTGGGTAGCTGGAACTCAGAGATACTCTAATGTAGATTTAACCCATCCTATACTTAAGACTCTCCTCTGCCTCCCAGACAAAGGGCCTTGATCATGTCATAAAGAACCTAACCAGAGAGACTCTACCAACTGTTCTGAAGAGCACAGCAGCACAGATGGTGAGCAACTTTGACTCCTGTTCTGATAGAGGGGGTTCTATATGTTCATCTCAGATGCCATGTCCAAAAATAAAGGATAGTGTATGTGTGTGTTTCTGTGTGGGCTCACCCAAAGCTCATACCTTTCCCTCTATACCTTGTCTCATCCCTGGTTACATTCTTTACAAGGTGGTTGCTGCCTACCTATCCAAGAGCCTGCCTAACATCACTCTTCCTGATTCCTCCTGGTGTAGATGCTGCCTCCTCAATGTAGTGAACTTCTAATGGAAGAATACATGGGGGATGTTGAGGACCCCCAAACCCTCCAAGCACAGTTCACAGAGTTGATGGAGGACTTCATGTTTGTGATCCCTGCACTCCAAGTAGCACATTTTCAGCGTGAGTACATCTGTAACAAGACCAAGGGCAGGGGGAGCTCAGAACTGTTGGTCCCAGATGAGCTCTGTAGTGTCAGGCCTGACCCATGTCTTCACCAGGTCTCTGATACCAGGCACTTGAATACACTTACCACAGTAAATCCTTATGTCTAGAGTAAATGAATGGCATCTTATCCAGGTCCAGAGGAGGGAACATGTTAGTTACACTTGGGGTCTTGTCATAACTGCTCATCTGGGAATGCCGGAGTCATTCTTTAACAAAAGGTTTCCCAAAGTCAGTTCTCCAGCCTGGAGCTCACCACTAATCTGTGGTTCCAGATAACCTTACAGGAAGGTTTCTTATCACCAAGTTGGGCAAAAAGCTCCATGTGAGAAATCATTATGTCAACCTGTGTCCTCACTCCCAGGTTCCCATGCTCCTGTCTATTTCTACGAGTTCCAGCATCAGCCCAGCTTCATCAAGCATAAGCATGTCAGGCCACCCCATGTGAGGGCTGACCATGGTGATCATGTTGCCTTTGTCTTTGGCTCCTACTTCTGGGGCTTGAAAGGTGAGTATTCCCTATTTTCCTTGAACTGAATGGAGTCCCAGATGAGTTCCTGAGGGATTACTGAGCTCTTAGTCCAGCTTATGATACTGAGGCTCTGGCAAAGAATGGGATCAAGTGTTGAACATTTCTGAGCTGAAAATAAACCTATACCAAGGTTAGAATATGAACATTTCCTAGTCTAGCTTGTGCTAGAAGGAATGAGAGCAAACTGGTAGGATTGAACCTGAGAGAATTCAAGTATAGGCTTGGATGTGTCCTGAATTCTGAGTGCTGATGGAAGAGTATGCACCAGGCTTAGGGTTTAGGTTCAGGCTATGGTTGCTATAGTAGAGCATGAATTGGCACCTGCATGAGGTAGCTAGGACTTGGACCATTGTCTCCTTCTGTCTGTAGCTGACTTCACTGAGGAGGAGAAGCTGCTGAACAGGAGGATGATGAAGTACTGGGCCAACTTTGCAAGACATGGGTAAGAACATGCCCCTCTCTCAACCTCATTATGACTGGGTCTCCATCCAGTGCTCCATCCAGGGTGTGTCTCATTAGCATGTGTGAGTCCTTAATTATGCCACAGTCTTCTCCAATCCAGGGCACACTTAAGCAGATACATTCTAGCTTTCAATTACTGCTCAGGGATCTGGTTGGTGAGTCACAGTGTTGTGGTACTGTTCTTTAGATTTTCCCTCTGGGAGGGAGACACAAAACTAGACAGATTCCCATGCTTCATATGGAGCAGAAACTCACGGGTGTCACCTGTATTCTATATAAATACACCAGCCCATCTGTTCCTCAGGCCCCCAGCCTGATCATCCACTGCCCAGACCCAAATTGGGGGATCAGACTTTGGATCAAAATGACCTTACCCTTCCCTGCTGGTTGATATATCCACAGGAACCCCAATAGCGAGGGTCTACCCTACTGGCCTGAGTTGGTCCATGATGAGCAGTACCTGCAGCTGGACATCCAGCCTGCTGTGGGCCGAGCCTTGAAGGCCAGAAAGCTGCAGTTCTGGACGAAGACTCTACCCCAGAAGATCCAGGATCTAAAGGGGACTCAGGAGAAGCACACAGAGCTTTAGTGCCTTGTGTCAGGAAAGATGTGGGGTTGAGTTGTCATCCTGATGTTACACAGCCCATTTATTCATTTTTATTTGTTCTAACACTCACATAAACAATTCTCTTTTTGCCCTCTTCTTTATTTTCTTTTTCTTTTGTTTTTAATTTATTCTTTGTCAGTCCCAAACCATGCACCCCAACCCCACTCATCTCCCAATTTGACACATCTACCCCTCATGCTTGCAGCATCCCACCTCCAAAGGAAAGCTAAAGAAGAACAAAAATAGATAAAATAAACAATTTTTTAATGGAAAAACACTTCAATACTCCATCTTTCCTGCCCCTCCATGGCCTCTTCATTAATCTTAGTGGCACTGGGAGCTGATGTGTATCATGCACTATACCCTTTTGTCCAGACAGCTATACTTGCAAATGTTCATTGTGTAATGAGTTGTTGGTCAGGTTCAAGGCTTCTGGATTTGGTACACCATCAACACTGGATCCCCAATGACATTCCTCTGCAATATCCTACAGAGTCATGGAAATCCTGAGACTATGACTCCACAGGATCAGTCCATTCAAACACTTCAGCAGATGATAGATAGTGTAGATGTTGGGGTGTACCAACTCCAATTCCTGGATATGTGCTTGGGTGGTAGCTGAGTTAGTTGGTCCACACCACTGGGAACACTCCTCTCAGGTGAGTGGCTGAGACAGCTGTCCCAGGCCCGTGGTAAGGAGTTAAGTGAGCTTTTCCAAGTGTGGGGGTCTAGCTCTCTTATTAGGGGTGGGTCCAGCTTTCCCATGCCAGCATCTGGACTTGGAGGCATCTGCATTGCCTCTGGGGGGGGGTAACTAGAGCCTCTGACATCTATGCAGACCCTGATTGTGAGGGGGCTATAGACCCAGACATGGTACTCAGCAGCCATTGGGCCTGGAAAACACTATGACCATAGGTGGCAGCACAAGCCACTGAGGTTGACATGGTTCCAGCAGTAACATGTCCCTCAGACTCCAGCCTGGCCACAGGTGGTGGCCCAGAGGCTGAGGTTTCTTGAGGCCTTTGGTGGCAATGTGGGCCATGGGCATCACCACAGAGCCAGGTTGTGGTAGAAGCACTGACTCAGATATGGTCCTTGGCAGCATCCTGGGCCTGGATGTCACCATGGCTCCAGGTGACTGCACAGGTCACTCAGATATACATCAGCCTGGCTGTAGGGTGGCCCTCAGGCCCCAACATGGCCCCAAATGGAGGCCTGGATTCCAGGTATCCATACCACCCCCAATGGTAACAAACACTATGGACATCAAAACTGCAACTCAAGTCTGGATGACTCAATTCATATCAGTAGGCACTTGGGTACCTACTAAGCTGCATGTGGCAACTCCAACCCCAGGCATCCTCATGGCCCTTGGTGGTAACAAAAGCCATAGACATCAACACACACCGAGGCTGCAGCAGGGTCATGGACCCACATGAGGCCCTTGGACCAGATTACATCATGTTCCCTGATGGCAAGCAGGCCTCCCAACTCAGCCTGTTCTTCACAGCCTTCCCTTCTTCAGATCTGTCTCTCTCTATAGGACATGAACCTCTTTCTTCCTCCCATACTCCACCACATATTTGCTCACCAATCCAGCTGATGGGTTTTTAAATGGTGCCAAACAGACCCACTCATGCTCTGAGTGTCTGTGTGTCCATCTCACCACATAGGCATTTCTAACCTCAGCATTTGCCCTTTCAGTCATGTGTGACAAACCCTCTGTGCAATAGTCCTTATCCTTCTGAGAAAACTTTGACTAGACTCAACAGTATGTTTGGATATGTGAGCCCCAAAGTGCTCCCATCTTCTTTACCTCTTCATCTGGATTAGGTTCCTTCCTTTCTCCCTCACTCCATTTCTTTCTTCCTCCTTTGTTGTTTCTTCCCATCATCTTCTCCCCATCCTCCCTCCAGACTCTCTTCAAATAAAGCAGAAGCTTGACTACAGGGGATTTTTGTGTCAAAATCCTGTGTCCTCTTTCAGCACGTTAATATTTTCTCATGTCTCTAAGTTGCCAATAGAAAACCTGATTTCCCACAGCCCCATTGCCTTCATAAGTTCACAGTGTTGATGCCAACAGATAATAAACTACAAAGTGGACTCTTAGTGTCTGTGGCCTCAGATGTTTGGAGGCTGAGACAGGAGGATTACATAAGCCCAGGCAAGATAACAAGACCCACTTCTCAGAAATAAAACAAAAATATAACCTCAGGAACTTACAAATAGTAACAAGTTATGGTTTTGTATATTGAGAAACTCAGGGTCCTGATAGTCACAGATTTGCTGTGTGGTGAGAAACAGGTCTCTGGCTGGAGATCTCAAGCATTATATTTTGTG
This sequence comes from Peromyscus nudipes, assembly GCA_902168325.1. Lineage (NCBI taxonomy): Eukaryota > Metazoa > Chordata > Mammalia > Rodentia > Cricetidae > Peromyscus > Peromyscus nudipes. The sequence goes on along the minus strand of CABHPH010129724.1, from coordinate 2,450 downwards.
TCATCTCCTGGTAGAATGTGTGAACAATGGCATTCCAAGGACATTAGGTCCTGCATTACTTGAACTGGGGTTAGTTCTCTCCTGTTAGTGAGATGACCATGCAGGTTGTTTTCATTCTATATGTAGAGCATTTATTGATGTTCCTACTGCTAGCCTGCTTCTGCTTCTCAGTTCTGTAAATACAAACTAAACTCCAACAGGGAGTCAGAATATGTTTTAGACTGTTAAGAATTATCACATTTTTTAGTAGCTTGAATGTGGATTGCTTTTATGGGGCTAGGGATTGATCTTAGGGCTTGTGCATGTTAAGTAAGCGCTCTACCTGTGACCTATACCCTCAGACTACTGTGGATTTTTTACATGCAATCAATCTCTTTTAGATGTATTGTTTAGTAAGTGTGAGAAAATTCTTGAGTCACACGACTGCCACCACATCAGATTCAGAACAGCCCTCAGTCCCCAACCAAAGGCTTTCCTTGGGCTCCTTTGCTTTCATTGAATACCTTTGACCCCCACTTCAAAGTAGCCAAGACATTACTTTATTTTGCTTTCTTGGGGCTTGTCTCCAATCCAATATAAATAGAATGTTTTGTGACCGGCTATTTCATTTTATATAATTTTTTCCTTTTATTGGGGAATGCCATTCAAGTGCACAAATGACACATTCCATCCACTTACCCAATCTATGCCAGCTGTTTCACATGCTTATTTGCTCTTCTTTTTTTGAGACAAAGTCTCTAAGTTGCACATGTGAGCTCCAAACTCATGATCTCATTGCCTTAGCTTCCTGACTGGTTGAATTATAGCATGAGCCTCTAATCCTGAGTTTGGGTTTTAATAAAGCTGTATGGATATTCTCACACATGATTTCATGTGACCACATGTATTCAATTTTTGAATTTGCAAGCTAAAACAGAATTGCTAAGTCATGAGGCACATGCATTAAACATTTAAAGAAGTTGTAAGGCTAGGGCTATACGTCAATGGTAGAAGGCTTGCCCTGTATCTACAAAGCCCTGGATGTGATGCTCAGCACCATAGAAAATAAAATAAATACAGATCATATGATATAGCTTGCAATCCTAGCTACTCAGGTTAAGGTCACGGATCCCAAGGTTAAGACCTGCTTGAGCTATAGATCAATCCAGGAAAGG
>CABHPH010129723.1:0-28005 GCA_902168325.1 Peromyscus nudipes | reverse complement strand
AGAGAGGGATGGTGGTAAAGAAGAGTAAGAAGGAGAATAAGAATGGAATTCCTGGAATGTGTCATGCGTTAATTGGTTCCCATAAACCAAAGCCATCAACCCTTCTACAGAAAATACAAGGGCCGGTAATAAAGCAGAAATGATGGTAGGGATGGTTTTAAATCCTTCATAGTTCAGGGCACAGTCGCCCTATTTGATCTCAGAGTTTGACACAAATGTTGGTTGAGAGACCAGCAGCCTATCACCACTCCATCTCTTTGCCAGTTGGGGACATCAGCCTCAGAGGTGCAGGCTTATGCCGATCTTTCCACCCTGTGCATGCCACGCCCCTGCCAGTTGTCCTTCATCTTAATCCTGCATCATGGTGATCATTTCCAAAGCCTCGGAGCTTTTGGCACAAAACCCCATGTAGCACACATTTGTCATCAAACAAGGGAAGTGTATTTGCACAGGTGACCTCCTCCTCATGGAGATTGTGCCTGGCGGGACACCTACACTTTGGATGAGTGTAGTAACAGACAGACATAATCAGCTAGGGGGAGATGTGAACTCAGCTCACGTCTGAAGATGAATTATACCCAGAGACTGAGCTGCAATGTAATTAGTTATGCAGAACATTCTGGTGTCTGGCTGGGTAGTGAAGGAAGCAGGAGACGAGACCAGGGTGGTCCTCAATCTAGAGTTCCTTTCTTTTACCGGATTCTGATCGTGGGTCTGTTGCACCCTGCTCTGGCCCCCATCAGGAAGGCCGATTGTGGACTCAGGACTGATAGCAGACGGTGCAGTTTACCCATGGTCACCCTACAGCTGCTCTGTATTAAGGGTGTGTGAGATAGCTGCGCATACCAAACAGGATCCATCCATCATGCCCCCTTCCTCCTCCACCTACCAGTTTCCCTCCTGATTGTCAGCGCACAGTCCTCCAACACCAGGAGCTCCTCACAAATGACAGTTCCAAATGGAAAAGCCCCCATGGGAACCCCCCCTCTTTGCTTAGGATGTCTTTATTGGAGTTTGATGTGGTTGCTCATGCCTGTCATTCCAGAACTCAGGAGGCTGAAGCAGGAAGATTGCTATGAGTTTGAGGCCAGCTTATTTTACAGTGAGTTTCAGGCCAGCCTGGGCTACAGTGTGAGGCCTTATTTCTATTTTTTAAAGATAAGGGGTATTTTTACTTTTAAAATGAAAAGTTTATTATGAAGAACTTTCACATAAAAGCATCACACAGCAAGATTAGCCCTATCTTGTCATTAAAGAGAGAAAGAAAGATCATGAAAGAAAGCAGGTAGAAAGGAAAGACAGACAGACAGACAGACAGACAGACAGAAGGTCTTCATTGGTAGTGGGAGGGGATTTTATGATCTCTAAGGTGTGGCTTAGAACACTGTCTACCTTCTGAGTTTGGTGATGTATTCAAGGACTTCCCATTTTATTCAAAAATCCTTTCTTCTACAGCTGCTCTCTTCACCTCCTTTGAGTCATTCCCCTCCCCCTCCCATCCTGGCTTCCCTACAACATAAACCTGTACTCTGCCTGGGGAGCTTGGGTTAAAAAGCAAATTATACACCACAAATACAAAACTGTTATTTAAAATCCTTACATTTCAGTCACATGATGAAAATTATCAGGAAATGCCGTGAATTTCCACCAGCAATCAAAGTAAGGTCAACTATGCACACAAATGGAGTAGAAATCTTGTTTGACTTGAATGAGGCGGTTAGAGTTGCTCATTTCTGCCTGTTACCCGAATGTCCTCAGCAACCTCCTGGGCCTCCCAGATTAAAGAGAGCTGGGTGGAGGAGGCATGATGGCCCACACTGGGCCAGCTGACAGTCTTAGCCTGCCTGTTGCACACATTCCACAATGGTAGCATCAGGACGATTCTTATCTCAGGTCCTCATCACCTTGGAGCTATGGGCACCACTGTTAGGCATATGGCTTCTTGATTGCTTAATTGATTAAAAATATTATTTAAAGCCTAGCAGGGCATTACAGCGAAGGGACCCTCTCTCACTACCTCCCACCCATATCTTGCTTTTCTTCTTTTCTTGCTACAACTGAGGATGGCTTCTTGTGGATAAAGTATGGGACTGGAGAATCCTGATGTAGCAATGTGTCAGATCATGAGTGACAAGGGCTATAACAACAGTGAAAAAACATCTGTGACATACCTTGGGGACAAAGGAGTTAGACAAGAAAACAGGGGGAAAGATGTGACAAGCGACATCAGGAAATAAACTACTGGAGAGTATTGATTCAACCAGGGGCAAAAACATCATTGAGCAGGTAGATGAATTGGCATTGTCTGGGACCTGGAAAGAGACTTTGTTCTGACCACTGCTGCTTCTGGAGAAAGGGGAGCATCCTAATTCTCCTGGAGGGGCGGGGGCTGATCGTGCAATGGGAGCTTCAGCCTGGCACTTTCTGAAAAGTGCTTTACTTCTTGAAGTATGGAGGTGGGAAAAGCTAGTTGAGGGGTTGTCTGGTGTGAGTATGGGGATACATTATAATAAAAAGATTGGTGTCCCACAGAACAAAATCAACCGACCCTTGTCATACCCTGTGGATAGGATGAATAAAGCTAGATTCTGAATCTCTTATATACACGATTATCTGTATGAATCATGGGAATCCTCCTTGTAGGGAAGCTATTGCAAGTGAGCTTATTGGTTCTCCATTTTAGGAAATTTTCCTTCAATCTTTTCTCTACTCTTTTTTTTTTTTTTTAAATTTCATTTTATTTTCACAACCAGGGTGACCAGGTATTCCAATGTGCTCAAAATGGCTATATCTGGCACGTGTTGTCCCAACATAGTCATCAATAATGTTCCTTTTCATTTTCCTAAGTATTTTGTTTTGGACAACTCACATGTGATCATCCTATCTGCGCCCTCTGTACTTCTTCCTATCATAGAGCTCATTGCTCTGCACGTAACTGGTTATACCTGTGTAACCTTTGTTAGACGGAATGGCTCCTGATTGCAGGCATCTATCTGTCTTGTTCACTGTTTGCTTCTCAATTCCTAAGATTGAACTAGACATACCAGTGAGGCCCAAACTGTTTATTAGATAGATGGATCAATGCCCAGGACCCAGCTTAGAATCCCAGAGGTTGCCTAGCTGGACATACTTCATTGAGGGCTCTAAGCAAGAAAATAGTTACACAGAGAATGGAGAAATTGACTGATCACACTCTGCCCTCCCCACCCTTGGGTAAATCATGCACATTGGCAGAGACTTGCTGTCTGTGCTCCCAGAATGTTGCCTGCATATGAAGCCTAGGTTACAGTCACTACTCAATCTCAGAGTCACTGTGCGCACATGAACGATTCCCTGGAAACGACACTATCACAAAGGACAGCAGCCTGAAAACAAACAGAAAGGAGAGAGAGGCATTGATGGCTCAGTGTCGCTTAGCCAACCACAGACTTTGTGGTCTTGATTAAAACCCTTTGCCTCCAGCCTCTCAAGAGAAAAACCCTTCCAACTGTAATCTGACAATGTTGTGATCATTCTAATATTCCTTAATAAACTGTAGCCAAGGTCTGTGAGTCATGATTATGATAAAAAAATGGAGTGCTTATGCACAACCTTGTTTAAAAAAAAAAGCTAAGAACTAGAAATTGATTTTGAAGTTCTCTATCTTTGTTTCCTCCCTTGCCCATCATACCACATGTTCAAATCCATTAAGCAGCCTGTATTAGTCTTTTTTTACAGCTATGACAAAATATCTGAGGCTGTGTAGTAAGTACGAAAAAGCGTTTGTCTGGTTCATAGTTCTGAAGGTTCAAGGATATAACCAATGTTATCTTAGCTACAGTGAGGACTTCCCTGGTCCTAGTATGGCAGATGCATGTGCAAGAGGGATAGACAACATAATGATGGGACAGAAAGAAAGAATGGGTGGAGAGGTCCAACTCATTTCCTTATTATAACCCCTTCTCATGAGACTTCATTGGGTCACATGAGAACTAACTGGACCCTTAGAAAAGGCTGTTTTCCAAAGATTTGCTAATTTTTTTTTTTTTTACTAGTCCTTACCACTTAAAGGTCCCACCATGTCTTGATGTTGCCACACTGTTACAAAACTCCCAACTCATGGACCCTCGAGAACAAACTCAAACCATATCCAGACCATGACCTAGTCCAGGCTGGGAGGGTTTGTTGCTCAGTAGGCCCTTCTTTGGAGTCCTTCATTCTTTCCTCGAGGATCTATTAGTGAACACTGAGATCTTAGAATTTCTGATCCTTCAAAGGCCAAGCAAGTATGGGAAGCATTTAGAGATGCTTTTTTTATGCATATGTGTGTGAGTCAGAGTGTATATGTACCATGTGTTTGCCTGTGTCTTCAGATGCCACAGAAGGAGGTTAGATCCCCCAGAACAGGAAGTGAGCCACCTGATGTGAGTGCTGGAAACCAAACCCAGGTTTTCCACAAGAACAGCAAGAGCTCTTAACTGCTGACCCATCTCTCCAGTTCACAGGAAATACTAAGAGTATCCAATCCCAAGTAACTAGCCAGGCATCTACCCAGGAGAGCGTAGAGCAGAGCAATTGGAGAAAACCATCCTGAATTGTGGTGGAGAAGCAAGCAAAGTGTCACTCAGACGTGTGAGGTAAAACAGAGAGGGGAAAATGGCTGCATTAGGTCAATCGAGAAAACTCAGTCAAGTTTGTGAAGCTGGTGAATGCAGAGAGAGAGAGCAGTGTAAAAACTGTGTGCCAGGGAGACGCAAGCAGCGTGTTTTTATAGATCTGTGGGTGAGAGAGAGGCACAGCTGCAGAGAAAAACCTGGACACAAATGGCTGCAAAGGATTCACATGTTGTCACAACTGGGTTCACTAAAAGTTTAATAGGAGCCCTAAAAATACAGTGTTTTTTTCTTGCAGGGGGCTCCTTCAAGAGACAGAATTTCATTTCAAAAATACTTTAAATTTGTTTCATGGGGGAGGGAGATGTATGTATGTATGTATGTATGTGTGTGTGTGCACATATGGGAGTGCATGTGTACACATGTGCTCAAATGTGTGTGTGTGTGTGTGTGTGTGTGTGTGTGTGTGTGAATGTGTGGGTACACTTGCCAGTGTTGGTATGTGTGGAGGCTAAATTTTGATGTCAAGATGTCTTTCTCAATCACCCTTTATATCTTGAGACAATCTCTCACTGAATCTAGAGTTCACCATTTCAGCCAGACTGGCTGGATGGTGAGCCTCTGGGATCCTCCTGTCTCTTCTCCCAGCATCAAGGTTTTAGGCAAGCCACCACTCAGATTTGATATGGATTCTGGGGATCCAAACGCAGGTCCTCATTCTTGTGCAGCTAGTATTTTACCCACCGAGCTATCTCTCCAGCCCCTCCGAATTGTAGAAGGTCTGATAAGCCCAGAGGAGGAGACCTCAGAAGCTGTGAAAATTGGGTTCTAACATTCCTGGTTACTCTACCTTCTACTAGAGCTGTGTCAGGAAGATGACTAGTCAGAGCTAAGGAAGTTGCTGAGTAAGGTGCGTGAAGGGTCTTACACCTTTATGAAATATTTTCTAACTACCTGACAGCAGAGGACAGCAGTGGCAAATACGACCTAAAGGTGTCCTTCTTCCAGTATTCCTCATAGCACAGAAGATGAGCATGGACCCTTGGGTGGCAGGGGAATAGCTCAAACATTTTCTATAAGAAACTAGAGATTCTATGGGAGACTTGGCCAGTTACCAGTGAGCTGAAGGCTGATATTCTGAACACTAAGACTAGGTCAATCAATAATGAGACTCTATCTCCTCATTGGCAGTCCGAGTCCATGCAGGCAGTAGCTTTGTCTGTTTTATTCACTATCATGAAGTAGCATATGCCAAGTGCAGATTCTGGCATGTGTCAGCACCCACCAAGCTGTGTCAGAACCAGTGGTTGGATGAATTAAATCATCTATGTGAGTCAGACAACTGCCAGATGCCAGGCACAATGCTGGGTTCCAGAGGTAGGACATGTCCCAGTCATCTAGTCACTCAGCCAACATCTGTGTCAACCTGCTGATATTCCTTGAGAATGTTCTCCTGGACCCTGGATTCTTGCACTGCTTATAAACTATCCCACCGTATGTGGGCTATCCTTACTGCACAACAACAGATGGTGGCTTTACCAGGCAGGGTTATTTAGAGGCCATCTTCTCCCAACCACCTTCCTTCCCAGCTCCCACTTAATTACCCAGCATGCCTTATAAATAAGGGAGGGGGAGGGATTGCCTTCATCTTGGGAGCATAAATGTTTTCTAAATGATATTGTTACTGCAGCTTCTGAGAGCCTCATAAACATGCCTGGCCTTGGATTTATTATGTAACCATAATCCTGCTTAGCCAGCTGGTGAGGAGCATGGCTCTGGCCCCTTTTCTCTACCTTGCCACATGCAGAATTGAGCCCAGGGTGAAAGACTGCAGGATTTGGAGCAATGACTTAATTCAACTTCCTACAACTAATGCTTCTGACCAAGCTGGAGAACTATGGCCTATCCCCCTTCTATTGGTTCTCAAACTTAGCCAGTCTGTCTGCACTGAAACTCTCTGAGAAACTCTTGGGGAGAAGCAGGTCTCTCTGCAGGAGTTAAGGAACCACAGACACATGGCTGCTCCCCTCTACTGCTCTCCTGGAACAGAACAGCCTCCCTAATTGGAGCCAGCTCCCAGTGGTCCATATTAGAATAGCCACAGGTAGCAGCAGCTGGCTCTAGGATTCCTAATTCCTTCTAGCCACTGGTTGCCCACCTGCTTGACTACTCCTGGTTGCAGCTTTTCTGTGGTGAAGCTGTCTCACACTTAGTTTTTATCTTTAACTCAAATTCTCTACCATCATGTCCTAATTTGCATTCTATTATTGTGATAAAGATCGTTGCTAAAAGCAACTTGGGGAGAAAAGAGTTCATTTGGCTTATATGTCCTAATTATAGTCTGACACCAAGAAAAGCCACGGCAGGAATTCAAGCAGGGCAGGAACCCGAAGGCAGGAACTGAAGCAGAGACCATGACCATGGAGGAATGCTGCTTACTGGATTTTCCCTCATGGCTCGCTCAATTTGCCTTTTTTTTTTAATTCAACCTAGGACTGCCTGCCCAAGTGTGGCACCATCTCTAGTGGTCTGGGCTCTCCCACTTCAGTCAATAATCAAGACAATACCTCATAGACTTGCCTACAGGCAAATCTGGTAGAGGTATTTTCTCAATCTTGGTTCCCTCTCCTCTGATGATAGCTTGTATCAAGTTGACAGAAAATGAACCAGCACACTTTATAATGGTATCCTAGCTTTGAAACAGCACTCCCAGTCAGCCTCTAAGTCTGATCTTATCAAGACTTTTGTCCTCTGTGATTAAGATTCTAACATCTAGCATGATCTCCTAATCTTGGTAGGAGATCATGCAGGACAGACTCAGAAGTGCCTGCTCTCTTGATGGACCTTAGATTTTAAAGACTGTTGACTGACATGGAAGCCAACCCGTCATCAGTTTTAGAGCACCCTAAGCTTGTTGTCTATGCAACCAAATGAAAGTCATTCCAAGAAATCTCAGCTATACTGCTCCAGCCTTAAGGCCTTGCTGCATACAGTGACACATTAAAAAGAAAACAAATCCAGCTCCAAAAGCTTTGAAAAACAATGCAATTTCTTCCCTAAAGGTTCTTGAGAAGATAACAAAGACGAGAATATATTATATCCCACAAAGAAAAGAACTCAAAAGCCCTGTTTACTATTCTGTCTATACAAGGTTCTATGACAACCAGAAGCTATAGTATACAGCCATGCACTACCCAACTCTAGAGGCCACTATTCACATTAATAAGAATAATGGATACACACACACACACACACACACACACACACACACATATATATACACATATATATAATGTAGTGGAGATATATATATATATGTATATATACACATATATACATATATATATGGTATAGGAACTTTCTAGAATGTCTTGAAGAAGGGATGGATGGCTTTTGTCACTTTATATAATGATGTAGTTAGGTATTGGTTCCTTTGCTCATTCCTGTTTTCCAACTCTTTCCCCTCAACTTTCCAGGCTCTGCTAGATTTCCTGCCTTATTTTTTTTTGCACAGCCCCCTCACCACCATCTTTAGTTTGGACAATAGTCTATTCCCTCACTGATCCATGAGTTCAACTTTAACTTTTTTTTTAAAGATGTTTGTGTCTCTTTGCCATTGTCATTACCCTGGGGTAAGTCTGTAGAAAGAAAGACTCCTCACAAAATGACATGAATTCTTTCTTACCAGAGAAACCTGAATGCTAATATCATTCTTAAGAAGACTTAAGAACTTGGTAAAGACACAGGAAGAAACTTCACCACTACAGGAGACCTCTGCCATCTCTCCAACTTAGTGCTTCAGCCAGGCATGGCCAATGGTTCTAGAAGGTTCCATGGATGGGTTCCCTGGTGCCCTCTACCACCATTGCATCTGCTGAGTGATTTTCTTTTGTTTCTCATGCATCCAAGTCTTAGCCCTGGTGGTAGAAGGCAAGGCCTCGTTCAGAGCCACATGGGGAAGGGTATAGCATTAGCTGTCCCCAGCTCCCCTCTGAACAAGATTTCTATATTAGCCATCTTCTCTCCTGGTGTTTCACCCAAAATGTGGAGTGAGAAGAGAAGAAATCCCCTTAAATAAATGCCCACCCTGGTGCTCCTCAGGGAGAGCAGTGACATTGACGAAGATTAGCATCTTTCATCCGGCCTCTCCCTTTTGAGCAGCATATTGAGTATCTCTCCATGACAGGAGCCCTTCCTAAATTCTTTCTGATTGCAGGAAGATGACACTTGACTAACATACCATCACTTAGCCACTGCTTCTGTGAGTGCTTGGCTCCCTGCTGCCCACCATGTGGCTCCCCTCTATGGGGGGCTCTGTCTGCCCAGTCCTGTGGTATATCCCAGCTGGCTGTTCCTCAATGCAGTTGATTCTCCTTGTCTGAAGCCAGAGCATCAAGCCATGAAAACAGCAGGGTCCCATCCAGGGGAGCCTCCAGAACAGTTGCTACAAGAAGGGGCTCCCTGCCTCACCAGGTTTCTGCCTTCTCTCCTGGTCCAGAGCACCAGAGTCCTCAGCCACATGGCGGCTGCTTTCTCTCCCTCCATTTCTTCTCCCTTCCATGGTCCCAGCTCCCCTGTCTTCTCCCTAAATAACACATCACAATCTAACCAAATCAATCACCTTCTCTCAACATCCTCCCCAGGGGGCCTTTTTGGAGAATGTGGTACAATCTTCCTGTCACTTTATCTTCTGCTGAAACCCAGCAGCGGTGAGCAGCCGTTCCTGTCAGTACAACATTATAAACAATCTATTTGAGGCAGGGCGGAGGAGAAGGAGAAGCCGAAGCGGACACAGTCCCTGCTCCTGGCTCTGTCTCCACACTCTCCCTCACTGCCCACGTTCTCGCACCCTGTATCCCCAGATCTGAGAATTCTGGAGTCAATATTCCAGGCCTAGGTCTTAAGGATTGTCAGGTATATCTGCCCAACACTCCGGGCATTTAGAGATGGAATCATAAAGAAGGAAGGATGTTGGGAATAGAGGCTGGGGCAGAAGAGAAGGTCAGCGCTACAGTTAGAGGATGGAGGAGAGGTCATGATAGACAACGAGAACAGGGATGCTGGAAGGACAGCGCTGCTAACTCGGAAGCAGAGGGAGGAGATGGACGGGAGGCTGCAGATGACGGTGTAATGCTCGAGGAACTGGCCGAGAGGTGGATACTTCATTCTCTGAGCAGCTGGGACACTGGTTGCTGTAGCTGGCCTCCATTTCTATTAAAGAGTGTCTTGCTCTATTCTGTGTGGTTCTAACAGAGTACCCAAGGTTGAGAAAGCAATAAGGAACCAAACTTTAACGTGTCTTATGAGTCTAAACACCGGGAGTTTCAGATCAGTGGATTTGGTGAGGACCATCTTGCTGTGTCATCTCATTCTGGATGGTGAAAGGTGGACGTGAGTGAGCCTATCAGGAACCCAACTCTTCAAAAACGGCAGTAATTTATTCATGTGCTCAGACCTCTTACAACCTTTCACCCCTCAAAGGTTCTACCTCTTGCGATTATTGAACTGGAAATTACATTTTGAACACGTAAGTTTTAGGGGGATTCATAGCAAGAAGCCAAGAGCATCTGCTTTAGATAAGATGTGCCTGTCTCTGGCACTATGCCACTGCCCAATTCCAGGCTTTTGTCGCTTCTGTTCTTCTTGTATTATATGTCTTCTGCTCCCAAGCCATCCACACCCTGCTGCCATAGAATCCTACTCAACTTCAGTTCTAAATGCCAAGTATACTCAGAGTCCATTAACGGATGTCCACTGGGTAGATTCCTCATGCCCTCTCTTGATTTTGCCTTGTTTCAATTTTGTACAATCTAGGAGAGGTCTAAAACAAGCCACCGTGTTATGTTCAATAACCTGAGCAGTTTGGATCCTCTGCTATACTGCCATTATTGAAGAAGTGTGTTTTCTCCCTTTCCCTCTCCCCATCCATCTCTCTAACCCCCTACCTCACTCCATCTTTCTCTTCCTCCCTCCCAAGCAAGTTTCTCTGATGGTCCCTCCTCTATCGCCACAGGATTTGGTTTTTGCCTCTTAATTATTGTTATTTATGTCCCTATCCTGTCACCTTACTACACACCCAGAGGGTCAGGGCCCACATCTGGCTGCTCCCACTGAGTTCAGAGCCCTACAGAGCTCACACAATCCATAAATATCATGTAATCTCTTCCCAGCTGGGGACTTCCCTCTGCCATGGGTTAGTAGACAACAGTTCACCTTTCCTTCCACAGGAATGAATAAAGAAGGGAAGGACAAAGAGACATCCTCAGGCATCAAAGGCATCTCCAAAGGACAAAAGAAAGAGAAGAGCCAGCTGTTTATTTCTGGATTCCCGAGTTGTTTGTTATCAGCTTCTCTCAGGTACGACATACCCTTCACAGCCTCACCGACAATTACCAAGGAAGCATTCAGCTAATTTCCTCAACTCCAAATGCCTCCAGTGCAGGCTAATTTTAACATCACTCTCAGTTGCTTGTTTAAGGATGCAGGGATGTCGAAGTGACAGGTGCCTGCCTGCCGATGTGTCTGTTTGTCTGTCTCTTGCTGCGGAGGGGAGATCAGGAAATGTGTAGAATTTAAGGACTGACATTCAACCTCTGTTCTTCACAGCTCATCAGATAGAGCATATCCCTGGCTCATGAAGGGAAAGAGGTCCTAACATGACATGTACTGTCAAAGCTATTATATATTTATAAGTCTCAGGAGAGAGCCAAGAACTTCGACATTCCCTTGCCTGGAGCATTAAATGGGTTAGTGATGCTGCTTGTTGGGGAACAGGCGAGTCCAAGATGTTAAAGCTAAGGTAGGGGGTGGCAAGAGCTAAGGGCAAGCTTCAGCTATCATTAGGTAAATAGCTAAACCTTTCCTGCAAGAAGCCTTGGGGTGAAAAGGCCACCGGGGTGTTTAAGCCCTACCACCCTACCAGGGAAGAAAGCTTCAGGCTTCATTGCCACCTGCCCCAAGCTGGACAGTGTCCATGCAAAGAGCTGCTCCTATCTGTCTAACCTCCATCCTCTATGCTCTGGCTCTAGTGTGTGCTTGTTCCGTTCTCAGTAAAGACAAAAGGCTGCTTGTTTGCTCAATTCTTCTGTCTACAAAAATAAATTGCCATTAAAGTGGTTATACATCGCGAATCTCTCGCAACTTTGAATAGTGTATGTATTGTAAAAATAAAATGAACACACTAAAAGGAACATTTTAAATATTATTGTACTGTGCCTCCCAATATGCTATTTCTTCTATTTACTTTGCATCATCTATACTTCATAACATGCTTATGATTTGAATACATAGGCACAGCTCCTTGCGGTTAGGCAACTCTCCAGTGTTTCAGTTTATAAACCATCCTGGGATGGTGTCTCAGAGTTCATGAGTCTACATTTCCACCACACTGCCATGTCTCTCAACATATGTTAAAGACTGCTTTGAGATGGGAGGCATTGGCCTCTTACCATTCCAGGCCTCGCCCAATCTTTAGAATTTCTCATTCATCCACTGATTGATCCTGACCATGTGATAGGTACCGCATGAACATGAGTCACTGTGGTTCACTGACTAGTGAGTCCAGTGCCTTCTGGTTAGAACTGGACTGGAACTTGCCGACTGGTCCCTCTCCACTTCCTTGCTTCCTCTCTATAGTTAAACTCTCCCTCATCCCCTTTCCTCTTCTGTCCTCCACATCAGAATCACAGCCATGTGACCCTCAGCAACTGCAATAACCAAAAGGTCAATGTCTAAAAGCTGAATGCCTCTACTTTCCTGTCAGACTTTCGGGGAAAAAAATTTTTTTTAAGAGTATCAAATCTCCAAGCCAGGGGCACATAAAGGTTTTCTAAAGAGATTATGGGCATGGAATCAATTTCCACACTGGGAACACCCATGCACATTCTTCCTTAAGACTAATCTACCACAAACATACTTCTGTTGACAAGCTGTGCTGTATGACGGCTAACATTATCCTCTTGACAGGATCTAACATCATTTAAGAGATGGACTGACTCCTGGGCATGTCTATGACAGAGCTTCTAGATTGAGTTAATTAAGCTACCTCAAATGTAGGTAGCACCATTCCACAGACTGGGGTTCTGGACTGAATAAAGCTGAGGAAGTAAGCTGAGCACCAGTGCTAATTTCTCTCTTTCAGTTTCTTAACTTAAGACCAGATCAGCTGACCTCCAACTTCTGCTGCCATGTCTTGCCTACTGTGACAGACTGCATCTTAGAACTATGACCCGTAAGAAGCCTCACTCCTGTAAGTTGCCTTTGTCAATTTTTTTGTAACAACAATGAAAACAACAAATAAATGCTGTTCCTACCTTCCCACAACCTCTTTCCCATCAGCCCTTTCGTTTTAATAAGGAAAACAAATTTCTCTCATCTGTCCTAAACCTTACCATGACACGTGACTTGCACAAAGGTAACAAAGTCTCTTGAGCACCAAGAAAAGAGAATTTCAAAATAGCAATGTACCAGTCAGGGTATAGACATTTTTAGATATTTAAACCAAAAGGAATTTTACACAAAGAACTAGATACTTAACCAAAGTACAAGGATGGATGTGAACACGGGTTCTAGACATGGTCTCTGAGACGACTTCTCAAGCACTAGAGAGCTAGTCAGGCACTCATTTGAAGCTGAGGCCACCATCATTTCAGAGAGCTTCTGTATATCAGCAAATGGCCCTTCCAAGTCTTAGAGCTGTGGTTCTCAACCTTCCTAATGCTGCAACTCTTTAATTCCAGTTCCTCATATTGTGGTGACCCCTCCACCATGAAATGATTTTCTTGCTATTTCATAGCTCTAATTTTGCTACTGTTATGAATATAAACATCTGATATGCAGGATATCTGATATGTGACCCCCCAAACGGGTCACAACCCACAGGTTAAGAAATGCTATCTTAGAGAATGACATCAAGAAGATATTGGTACCATGACTCTTTCTTGACATACAGAGAGATGGAGAATGAACACTAGAACCTGGTACAGGAGTCTACAGGGGAGGCCACTGGGAGCCTTGAGGAAAACAATTCTCTCTGAATTCCATCCTCCAGATCTCAAACAACTGTATTGGATGGCAGGTGTCAATCATGCCCCTAATCCTGTGTGCAAGGAAGCACAAAGCATGTGCTGTCAGCTTTTGTCATATGTGAAGAGAAGGAACAAGTAGAAACTGAAGAGTCCTCAGCTACCCCCAGAGAATGTGCATGAACCTCCTTCATTCCAAGGCTCCAGAAGCCTAGAGAATGCTACTGTCTTTGTGTATTTCTTGTGTGTATTTCTACGAAAAATCAGATACTGTGTGTCTGGGTTTTCTGAATTCAAGGGCTATTGGGAAAGATGAATTTGATATAAAAGCCCCACATTTTCCTTTGTGACTCCCAAGGGACAAGGCCACAAGCAAAGGGCAATGAGAGCATTGTTAAGGAATATTGAGGTTGGCTTCATTTATCCAGGGAATAAAGCATACCATACCTCCCTATGCCTTGGAGTTAGAATATATTCAAAAGTCACCTGAGAAGTCTGTCCCCATAAAACACCCTTTGTCTTCACTGTTATTACTAAGAGGAAGGGGTGAGGTAGGGGATGCTAGTCACCTCACTCAATGTCCCAGATACACAGCGTGCATAATTTTGAAGAGGATAGGGTGCAAAGCTCCACATCTCACTCCAGCTACTCAGTACCACCCCCTCAAGGCACTGAGGTACCCATATCCGTTTCTCCCTCCTTCCTGTCATCAGCCATGTGTCTGAACCTTTACTGGCACCCCACACAAGTTTGTGAGATTTAGCATAACAAAGTTAAAC
The DNA here is from genome assembly GCA_902168325.1 of Peromyscus nudipes. Lineage (NCBI taxonomy): Eukaryota > Metazoa > Chordata > Mammalia > Rodentia > Cricetidae > Peromyscus > Peromyscus nudipes. The sequence goes on along the minus strand of CABHPH010129723.1, from coordinate 13,611 downwards.
ACAGCACAAGTCCACCATAATCAATGCTCTTAGCAACAATCACCAATAATTATGTGATGATAAGCCTCCCATTTGGTAGTGACTCAAATTTGTTATGAATGTCATAGAAATTGTTCATATGTGAAATCAATTAATTGTGAAAGGGAGCTTCAAATCTCTGAAGAAGAGATGCTTTCCAAGATTTTTTTTTTACTTTACATATTGAAGATTTTCATCAAAAATATTTTTGAGGGCTGGAGAAGATGACTCAATCATTAAGAGTGCTCTTCCTAAGGACCTGAGTTCAGTTCTCAGCACCTACTTGGTAGCTCACAATGGTCTGTAACTCCAATTCTGGGGCATCTGATACTCTCTTCTGGCCGTCACTGGCACTAGGCCCCATTCGGTGCACAGACATATATGCAGACAAAACATTCACACATGCAAAATAAATAAAATTTAAAAAATTAAAAACTATTTCTGCACGTATATTGTTGTGGTCAGTTATTAGCAACATAAGACCAATTACAGATCATATTTCAAAGAAGAAAACTGTTTTGCCACTCAGTACCTTATGGTTGCAGGCATTTTCAAGCATTAGTTTTAATGTACATATAAACTTCTAGGGGAAATCAGATGGAATTCAATAGAAAAGGAAATAAAGAAAAATTCCCAAGTGCTAAAGAACTTTTTTTTGTATTGTTTATTTTTGGTCACTGTGCTTTTCCTACTGTGGTTGTTTTCTTTTTTTTTTCTTCTTCTTTTTTTGTATATAGAAAATGGTAGGCATCAAGTGCTTTGGTATTTAATTTCCTTTTGACACTTATAAAAGAAAGCCGTAGTGATTTTACTACAAAATGACAATATTTATAAGAACCTGGAAATAACACCTTATGAGACTAAGCATAATAAAATAAAGATAGATGTCAACTTAAAATATACAAGGGCTCTTTCTCATTCTTGTAATGGGTCCCTGGGCCAAAATTCTTCAGGATTCCTTTTCTAAATGAGCTAGCAACAACCAGACCCAGAGAGTGAGCTTGTAAGAAAAAAGTCATGACCAGCATTGGAGGGCAGAGGGGAATTTGTGACCAGGGCAACGCAAGGAGGTGCCACAAGTCCTGCAGGCCTACTGATTGCAGCATCCTACTTGTGCTCCTCTTGTGCCTGATGCAGAGGGAATGAGGCATTCTGGGTAAAGAGCACGGGCTCTGGAGTCAGATTGCCTGCATCCTATGTCTAGCTCTTCCACCTGCCAAGTAGAACACTGTAAGCTTCATAAATCCCCAATCTCCTCTTCTACCAATCACAGCCCAGACCTGCCTTCCAACTGCTAAGGGAACCAGGTGTCATCACCCAAGGAGAGTCCTCAGAGTGACCACAGCATCTGGAAGGACTTGGCAAACATAACTCTCTTCTGGCTCATCTCAAGTGGCAGCTTGTGTACATGACCCTTGGGGAATCCCTTCTGACCCTTCCCTTAGCTTAGGGGCCTCTGGCACCTAAGACCATAACACTGTGTAAATGGTCATACTTTCTTGTCATGTGCTTGCCCCCTTCATTAGACCCTGAGTCTATGAGGCTCACTCACTGTATCATTGTCTTTCTACATAACTGTCTGCTCACAAAAGAGAAACTTGGAGCAAAGGCCAACTTATAAGGAAGGTGTGATCCTTGCAGGGGAGGGAAGAGTCAGGGAATGTTCTTCAGATCATGTGTGGACACTTAAGAAGCCTTCCACAGGTGTACAGGTGAGCCCTGGCTTGCAGAGCTCTGCCCCTTCTGCCTTTCCTCGGCTTTGACTTCCCTCCTCACAGAGTTGGCTGCTGTGACTGCAGATGGTGGGAAGAAACAGGATTTATATTTCATTATTTGGTGTGGAGAGTACTGTGACAGATGGAGATGAATTATCTCCTCACCATCCGCCCCCCAACACCCTCTCCTTTGGTTTGGGAATCTTTGAAGACAACTATCTGAAAGGGTCCAAAGGCAGGAGTGTAAGATGAGGAGCAGCTGGGGTGAAGGTGTTTTGACATAGAGGAGAGCTACTAATATCTCTATGGCTGTCCTCAGCACGATGACAGATATAGCTGTGAGGCCTCTGGGGAGGAAGAAGGATAGAGAGGGAGGAGAAAACACCAACCTAGATGTCAAAGCCAAAGACCTTGGAACCTCATACTGCCTCTAAAATTCTCAGGCAAAACTAGGAACAAAAGCAGTTCTGTGTGAACCTGGAGGCGGAGGCTGCAAGCTGGCTTATAAATGAACTGAGATACCCCGTTCTCATGGTTGCTCCTTCTGAAACTGGCCCTGCGGGTGTGCCAGTGGAAACTACTTAGGACTGGGGAGTACAAGTGTGAGGAACTGAGTTCAGATTACCAACACCCACGTAAAAAGGTGGGCATGGCAGCATGGACCTACATTCCCAATGCTGGAGAGGCAGAGACATGAGGATGTCTGGGGCTTGTGGGCCAGTCAGTCTAGCCAGGTTGGTGAGCTCCAGGCTCAATAAGAGACACTATCTCAAAACAAACAAAAAAAAGGGTGGAAGAAACTTAACAACATTGATCTGTGGCCTGTCGACATACGTAGACAAACAAACGCAATCCCTCTCCCCTGCACACACATGCAAAAGACATCACTAGACTTAGTGTGTGGATCTCCTTTCCATCCTATTGAGCCAACTCCTATCTACTCTCAAAGCTCAGTTAGTGTGTAGTGATCCCATACCATTCTCTTACTCATACACTGTCTTGGTCATTTTTTGCTTCCATTTCAATGGACAAATTGAGAAAAACCATAGTACCGAGGACATGGCAGAATCAAAGAAAGCACTGGATCCCAAGGTTCTTCATGGAGGGAGGCACATTCCAGAGAACAGTACAAAGGTAGCATAGAAGACATGAAAGAGAGGGAAGGAAAGGGAGGGGGGAGAGAGAGAGAAGGAGAGGGGGCAGGGATATGGAAAGGAGGGAGAAGGAAAAGAAAAGGGAGAGAGAGAGAGAGAGAGAGAGAGAGAGAGAGAGAGAGAGGGAGGGGGAGGGGAGAGGGAAAGGATGGGGGAGAGAGAATGAGACAGAATATGAAGCCAGAGCTGAAGAATGTCAGCTGACTCCACCATGGCAACTGAAGACACGAGGGCAGCATAGGCTCACAATACCCCACTGCCCCGTTGGCCTCTGTGGAGGTTCCACATCCTTGGGGACAGGCAAGCCACAGACAAGAGCAGTCAGACAACCTCTGTTGTCAGACTCTCCCAAGGCTGGAATTCTAGACAACCCTATTTTCCTCGTTCCTACATGGCTGAGTCCTGTCCCTACCTACACAAGCACACAGGCACCAAGATCAGCAGCTACTGTTTTTGCCAAGCAGCTGCATCTGGTTGCTTATCATGTGTCCCAGCTAAATGGAAAAACCTGAAATCTCTCTATGAGTCCTTACCCAGCCCAGAAAACAGCAGTCAAAACAGCCTTGTAAATATTCAGAGCTAACTACGGGGAGGCACAGTGCTAAATACTGTAAGACTTACCCTCCATAATCCTGACTATAATTCTCAGGGGCAGTTTTAGTTATTAGCTCTATTTTGTGGATGAACAGACAAGGCTAGATGTTAATTCAATTAACAAATGGAGCTAACCCAAAGTCATACGTAGCCACTAAGGGTCTTTGCCCCTAGGCAGCTGCTCCAGTTCCCAAAACTGACTTGCATGCTCCTCTTTTGGATTCTAGGAAAGATCTTAGCACTTGGCACATAATATTAGAAATAAAGGTTGGTGTATCATGAGCAAATCCAACAGAATATCAGTGGAAAGTACATGTATGTTTAGCAGGTGTGAGTGTGAGTGTGTGTGTGTGTGTGTGTGTGTGTGTGTGTGTGTGTACTTGTATCTTCAGGCCCATAGATAAGGACAATGTCCTATGGCAGTGGTTCTCAAACTTGGTTATGACAAGATTTAATATGTACTCACATTTGAGAACTGTTGTTTTTAAAGATTATAGAGAAAAAAATAAGAGGAATCTGGGTCTTTGGATGACGGCATGGATCAGAATCTCCTGCAGCTGGAAAACTCTCCCTTGATAGTAGCCTTAGAGGGACAGAGCAACCTGTATCTTCCTTGCTCTCCCACAAGCCACAGAAAAGGAGAACAAGTGGAAGGAGGCTGGCACATGGATGCTTGGAATATCAGTCATTAGTCAGAAGTGAAAAAGCAACAGCCATCACATGCTTGCAAACACATACATGCACATAGCCCATACATATGCACAGCTCGTACAGTTCTGCTGTGTAGCGCTCTCTCTCCAAGTCATCATCAGAACAGCAATCAGTCACAGCCACAGCTTTCCTGGCTTCCCACCAGGCTCTGATTAAGAAGGAACTTCTCACCCACCTTCCCCACTCCAAGGCAGGCTGAAATCCAGCTTCCTTCTGTATAACCTCTTCCTTCTCTGACACAATAAGGAAAGATTCTCTGCAGGGCCTGCCTTTCCTGCTATCTTTTCTAGAACCTGCCTCATATTTTAACAAATTCTTGGCCTGTAAGTTTCTTCTTCTAGCTCAGGAAACCCCATGATTCAGCCAACCAGCTGAGGGCCCATGGCTCCAACATCGATCTTTGATATAAAGCTCAGGTAAAATTTAACGCCACTCATTGCCTGAAAATGTGAAAGTAGGCCAGGCGGATGGCCTTAGAATTGAAGCACGAGGCTCCTGGGAACCAGTGGCCTCAGGGTGAGAGGGGAAATTGTGTCTATTCTCCAGAGACCAAAAAAGGTCCTGAGTGCAGGACCATGGACAGAGGAGAGGAAACTCAAAATTGGCAGGGAGAGAAAGCAAGCATGTTTTTTGAATACCGAAAAGAACTTATGACCCATCCCGGGAAGTCAATGCTTAGGTACCTGGGCATTCAAGAACAAATAACACCTTTTGGGAATCTGGAATCAAAAACAGGAATGCCAACAAAAAACCCATGTGTACAACACAAACAACATAGGAGACTATCCCAGCCATGAGGAGCCTTTCATCATAAAGAATGTTCTAGAGTCCCCAGAGGGAGGTGCTACAACACAAGTTCTAGTACTGAGTCCTCTACCTTTCCCTATAGAGCCTAGGGCAGGTCACTGGGTGCATGAACACCAGTTTCTTTATCCACAAAGAAAGTACCATGTTATGCTGGTTGGTTTTTGCTTACATGACACAAACTGGAGTTAACTGGGAAGATGGGACCTCAGTTGAGGGATTGCATCCATCAGATTGGCCTGTGGGTATGTTTATGAGACATTTTCCTAATCAATGATGTGGGAGGCCATATTCACTGTGGGTGGTGTCACCCCTAGACAGGTGGTCCTAGGCTATATAAGAAATCAAGCTGCACGAGCTATGGAGAGCAAGTCCGTAAGCCACATTTCTCCATGGTCTCTGACTCAGTCCTGCCCCCCATGGTCCTGCATTGAACCCCCACCCTGGCTCTCCCCAATAATGTACTCTAGCCTGTGAGCAGTAATAAACCCTTTCCTCCCCAAGTTATTTTTGGTCATAGTTTTATTACAGCAACAGAGAACGGAGACAGGTGGAACATCATCCTTCTTGACTCTACTGTGTGATGCTAATGAAGTGACATCAGACAATGTATATGAAAGAAAAGAGTAAAACATAACTTGTGATCAGTATTTACCTGCAATGGTGTTCTGCTGTCTTGAGATGAAATTCCCGTGTCAAGTAGAGTGACTTTACTCTGGAAGCTACTCCTCAAATATTTGCTAAGGCAGTGTTGATTTTGGTGTTTGAAAAAGAAGTAAGGCAAACTCAGTTGCTTCTATTTCAAGGCTAACAGAAAGAACAGGAGGAGGAGGGGGACCAGGCTAGAGATTCAGACGCTGTGTGGATGGGCAGGTCATCCATAGGCTTCATAGCTCTGCTTCCATGTTTTCATGATTAGCCTGTGGACATCTGCAAGGAGAGAGCAGGGCAGAGAGGCAAGGGACTGAGCCCAGGGAGGGGCTGTTGGCCTGCAGACTTCCTCCATGGCCTTCCTCCACTGCTGTGATGTTTGGCACCTCTAAGCAGCTGTGAGATCAGGTAGCTTCCTCTCCACAGTAGAGTGTCAGACATCTTACCCAGGGTCATCGTCTTAGTAACATTTTATGCTACTACAAACAGAATACCTGAGATTGGGCAATTTAGAAAGGAAGAGATTTGTTACATTCCTAGAGGCTGGGAAGTCAGAGTTTGGGAGGCTGTATCTGGTGAGAGCCTTCTTACTATATCATCCTACTGTGCAGGGCAGAAGAGCAAGGAGTGTACAAAGGCATGAAAGGGCTGAACTGGCTTTTATACCAAGCCCACTCCTACAACCACTACATTAATGCATCCACAAAGCACAGTCCTCATGACCTAGTCATTTCTTAATGATCTCAACTCCAAAATGCTTTGACCATGGGGATAAAACTGCCAAGATATGTGCTCGTACGTGGAGAAGAGAATGTTTAAACTATAATAGACAGGCAGTCTACAAAGTAAGCCATGGCCAAGGAACTGGTCAGGCATTATATAGAAAGTATAGGAGAGTCAGCTAAAGGGCCATGGGTTCAAAAGAGGCTGGGTGCAGGATTCTGAGGGACTGTGGGTAGATCAAAGTTCTGAGCGAGCAGAAGCAAGAACAACACAGAAGTTAGAACAAGGACTGAAGAAGCTGAGTATCAGAAAGAGGTGAAGTAGACGCAGAGTGAGGCAAAAAGCACATTTGAAGGGTTAGGAGTTGAAGGGCACTGCTGAATCCTGGAGCTCTTGTGTCTGATGGGACTTCTGCTCTCAGCCCCCCCCCCCCCCCCCCCCCTCCCCCCCCCCAGGTGCAACTCACTGGAGCCTCCTTCCTCTAGAGCTGCTTGTCTTCTCCAGAGCAGCTTGGAAGCCTGGGGTTGTAGCTTGTTTTCTCTTTTCCCATGCCTGCTTCTTGCCATTCAAAAACCTAAACTAACAGTCTGTCTTGAGAATCTGGCAGCTTGAGTCTCCATACCCGGGGGGGAGGGTCATGGACAGGTTCCTCAAGTCTCTGTCTAGCAAAGCTGGGGTAATGAGCTGAAGCAAAGGAGTGCTAGGTCCCTGCAGGGAGCCCTCCACACGAGGGTTGACAGCGAGTCCTATGGGCTGGCTGCGGTGTATTGTGTCTGCCCATTGCCCATGTGCTCTAGTTAAGCAAGGACACCCCACAGTGCCTCTTTCCTGCTTTGACATTAGAACTGTCATCAACTAAGAATATCAGGAGGGGATTGGTGCCCAATCTTCTGTTCTGCCTCTGAAATTTACAAAGCCTGAAGCAAAGGTTGGGGAGCTCCCTACCCCTCCTCCTTCTCTTTAGACATCACCAGGGTTTCATGCATCTGAGGGTGAAGTCCCAGCCCCAAGTTCAAGTTCTACCTGGTCTTGCTGCCACTTTCTTAGCAGTCCCCACGGTGGACCTTCAAGACTAGGGGTTTGCTCACCAGTGGGGAAGTCCATTCAGGGAAGAGGGCCAAGTATCCACAAAAGGTGGTTCAAGTCAGTTAGGTCCTTTGTTCTAAACTTGATGGGATATGTGTGTAGCTATACTGACTTAATTCCCTACATAGAGCCCCCAGCAGGAGCGGAAGCTTGACATCTGGTCTCTTCCTAGGCTGGAAAGATGACTCAGTCAAGTGCCGACTGTACGAGTATGAAGACACAGCAGCCACATAAAAGGCTGAGTGGGGCAGGAGGGTCTTGTAATCCCACATGAGCAGGCATACACATGCATACACACCCAATACACACTCCACACTATGTCTGATACTCTGACGGTCTCCAAGGAGACAAGCCAGAGCATTTCCTGAAGATGTCTCAGGATTAAAAGGGAGTGGTGCATGCACGTGCATGTGTGTACGTACATGTGCCTGTGTGTGTGGCTTCATGCGCACATATGCATGAGACAGAGAGATCTCAGCATCGCTGAGGGGTTGCAAAGTACTGCACTGGTGGCTGCTTTCTCTGACTCCACCCCTTCCAACAGCTGTTTAAGAAGAAACATCTACAAATAAATATTTATAAAGCAACCTAGCCATGACCCACACACTTAGGCACACACATGCTCAGTCTCTCTGCACACTCATGTGACCCTGAGCCTCTCCCCAGAATGCTGAGCCAAAGCAGACTAGAGAGTCATTCACTAAAGGCTAGGGCAGAGCCTCCTTCAGGAAAGTGGGACCAGCTTGTCTCTAGGCCCCTTTAGTGGCTTGTCTAAGTCAGCTGACTCCACAGACCTATCAGACCCTATGGAGAAGGCTGGTTTTTTGTGTGGTTTTTTTTTTTTTCTTTCTTTTTTTTTTTTTTTTTTTCTGTATTAGAGAGCATTGAGCTGCCTGGAATGTCTGAGCTAAGAAAGGCTTTAGGGACTGCTTCCTGTCACTCCACTTCACACAACATCTAAACAGTCTGAAGCCACAGGCAGTTCCAAACTCATTGTGGTTTGGCTGAATGTAAAAGTCTGGGTGGGCTAAGAGTTATGACACAAAACATCAAGTTCTCCGCAGCTTGACACAGCGAGGCAGTTCATAGGAGGCCGGTAGTGGTGGATGGGGAGGTTCTGTTCCACAGTCACACAGGGACCCAGCTTTTAGCATCTTTGCCGTCACCATCTTCAACCAGGTCACCTAGATGGATGAGAAGGCAGAGGGTCACACATAAGAGGTGTTGATTTGCCAGACCCCCAAGTAGCATCTGTTATGCCCACCCGCACTCCATTGGCCAGAAGCCATCATGGAGCCACACACCTTTATAGGGGAGGTCCATGAAGGAGAGGATTATCCTAACAGCAGGGAGCAGCAAGCTATGTTGCTCTCTACAAGGAGGCATGCCCCTCTTTCCTTTCTCTTTGAAGCCCCACACTGAAACTGTCAGGCACGTGTCAATAATAGAGAGACGATAAACAAAACAGAGCTAGCACATTCTGAGGGTTATTTAATATGAGATCCGTGCAAAGATTGTCTCATTTAATCCACACATAAGCTCCTCATACTTTCTCTGTGTCCAGAAGGTAGACCCAGCTGAGAGATGTTCCTGGCATCTCCCAGGTCACACAGCGCATGGTGGGTGGCCCTGCTGGGATGTGAAGCCAGCTCCAGCAGATCGCAAGAGTCCAGTACATGGGATCGAGAGCTAAGGATGGCTGAGCTGGAATTCAATGACAGCTGGGTCACTTCAACCTGCTGCAGACAACAGAGAAGCTGGACCATTGTTCCCCACAGCAGTATCCTCACCTCTGCCTCCCAAGCTGGTTGTGAGTGAGGCTCAGGGCCTCTGAATCACCAGGCATCTTGACAGCTCATCCCCTGCTGAGCAAAACTGCTTTTAAAAAGCACTTACTTTTTATGATCTAATTCAGGATGACATTGAATGTGCTCCAGCACATGCCTCTGCCCCTTTCCCACCAGTTCCCCCTTGCAGTTCCTTCCTTTCTTTCTGTATCCCCTGCCCTCTGTACCCTTGTGGGTATCAAGGCCAACGTCTTCAGTACAATGTTTTCTTTGTTCTCCACTGGTTTGGATAGGTTGTCCTTAGGCTACAACCCAGCTGCTTCCCTCCCTCCCTGCCCCTCACCCCACCATGTCCCCATGTTGCTGAACCTATGCTGTATGCAGGCCAGAGCACAATCACAGAGGTCATGGGCTATGGGGGCAGACAGGTGGTAGGTTCAAGGCTGAGTCTGTCACTTACATACCAGCTGTAGGACCTTGGCCCATCATTAAGGTGGTTCTCCACTTTCAACTATGTATTGCAAATGCCATGCGTCACAGGGATACAATGAGGATCCAGTGGAGAATGGGTCTAACTCTCTACCCAAAGAGCTAGAAATGCTGTGATAAACTCTACTGCGTGGAGGCTAGGGAGATGGTTCAGTTGGTCAAGTGCCTGCCACACAAGCGTGAGGACCCGAGTGTGGATCCCCAGCATCTACATAAAAGCCCCACTTCCTGGGGCATGGGTCAGAGACCGGTGGCTTTCTGGACCTCATTGGCCCACCAGTATAGTTGAATTACTGATCTCTGGGAAACCCTGTCCAAACAAACAAACAAACAAACAAACAGGGTAACGAGCAGGAGCCACAGAAGAAAGTACTCAATAATGATGTTTAGACTTGGCCTCTAGCCTTCATGCCCATGTGCATACCCACATGGACACACACACACACACACACACACACACACACACACACACACACACAAGTACTGAGAGTGGACATTCCTGACAAGATATCTCTTCATTCCCTGAGTGGGAGGTACTGCAGTCACAGCTCAGCCTCTCACCTTCTGTAGCTCTCTGAGACCATCTCAGTGTACCCAGGGTTCTGCACCATGGTGATGCTGAATTGGTGTGCAAGAGGCTCAGAAAGTCCCAGCTAAAGAGGCAAGAGTGATCTATATCCTGAATGAAGAGGGAAAAGGGAGCTGAGTCCAGTCCTCTAAGAAGTAGACACAAGATGGGACTAACTATGCTTGAATGTTACAGAGGAGATTTCTGGGGATATAAAATCGATAGAGTGGGACTTGGGAAGCCATGGAGAACCACCAGGCCACAGTGCAGGTCTTCCCTGAATAAAGGGGAGACCAGGAAGATGGACGTGTCCCAGTCTGGGTTGCTATACAATGTAATGGAGGTTCAGCGGGTCCTGGGGCCAATCAGCTGACCAAAAGTCATAGTGTCCTCCAGGAAAGGGTCTTCATCAGCCTTCAACTTCAGTGCCTCACTGGAGAGAAGAGGTTGTGGAAGCAGAGGGTGATATGGATTCCTCGGTCTCTCAGTGCCCAGGGTACAATACTAACAGGAGATTCATGAGACATGAATGTGGCCACCACAGAAGGAGAGAGAAGGAGCTGTGTGTATAGACAGAGTCTGGAAATGCTTGAAGGTGAGATGAAGAATACAGACTGAAGTGAGGCAAGAGGAATAGAAAAGCATTTGGACGTTGTGTATTACAACTTCTTTAAAGTTTCTTGAAAGACACAAGTTGTAGATTGGGAATTCCCTCCTACTGTTTGTGGCTGCATGGACTGTCTTCCTCCACTGTGGTTTATGGTTAATTTCAAGCCAGTTCTGATATTCAGCAAAGGATTTAATAAAATATGATGCCTGTGAGGCAATGGACATGGTTCCAGATATTTTTATTATTATTTATTTTTATTTTATGTGTATGAGTACTTACCTACGTATATGTAAATGCACCATGTGTGTTACTGGTGTCCTTGGAGACTGGAAGAGGGCACTGGCTTGTCTGGGACTGGAGTTAAAGATGCTTGAGGTCTTCCATGTGGGTGCTGGGAACTGAACTCAGAGGGTCCTCTGCAAGAAGAGCAAGTGATCTCAATACTGAGTCATCTCTTCAGGCCCCTGTCGCTGTTGTTTTAATTGTCGTGTGCATGTGCATCTGTGTGTGGTCATGTGTGGGGGGGGTACAATGTGCATGTGGAGACCACAGGACAATCTTGAGTGTCCCTCAGGGATGCTGCTAGTCTTCTCTGGGTCAGGGTCTCTCATTGGACTGGATCTCACCAATCAGGTGACACTGGCTGGCCAGTGAGCCCCAAAGGTCTGTCTATCTCAATCTCTCCAGCCTTAGGGGTACAAGTGTGCACCACTATGCTCAGCATTTTTACACGGGATGTGGGGCTTGAACTCGGGTCCTAATGCTTCAAGACAAGCACTTGACCTACTGAGCTACTTCCCTTGTTCCTACATGCTCTGTAACTAGTAACTCATTTCACCCCTGTCACAAACCAACAGCGTGAATTGGATGATGGCATGTCAGTTTTACAGGTAAGGAAATGCAGGCATGGAGAAGGTAACTTGCCTGAAGCCACAGCCAAGAAACGACAGAGATGAGACTTGAACTCTGGCCCCTGTGCTCCTGTGTGATACACCACTCCATCATGGTTCCCATTTCCCATCCTTCTTTCCTGCTTTATGTCCTTATCTCATCCCACCAATCCTGCACTAGGTAGCCACGAAAGACTCTGATCAGATGTCCTGTAGCCTGTCTAGGGGTGGTAAAGCCTTAGAATTGGGCATAGGACAGCTGGTTTAGACAGATCTGTTGAGTCTAGCTTTGGTTCACCTTCCAAAGCATTGTAGCTCATCTCCCCAACCTCTGCTCTTGCCTAGCTTAAGATTCACACCCAAGCTGGTCTGTAGTGCAGTCTGTATAAGCAATGGGGACGCTTCACAGAAAGCATGGCACAGCTTTGCATGGCCATCTGTGTTAGGTCCCACAGCTCTCCGAAGGTCTGACTCGTATCCTCTCTAACTTCCTCCTGATTTCTTTTTCTAGGCTTAACCCCTTAGAAAACTCTGTCTTTTGCTTGTACATAAAATCAGAGGCTAAAAGCAACTCCACAACTCTGAGGGGTTTATAGAGAATGCATATTCTATAGGTAGGTAGCAAAGCAGTCAATGGGACAAGGCTACCCATAGGGTTAGAAAACGCAGCCTACTCATGATTCCTTTTGTGCCAGAGTGCTAAACCCACCTTCTTAGGAACCGATACAGAGACATAGGGACATTCGGTTACCCAACACTTTACTGACTCTTGAAGACCCCAACTGGGTCTCTTTCTAGGAGGCCACTGGGTGTGAAGGGGAGGGGCATCCTAAGCAGAGGGTATACCATGAAGCACCCCACACTAACCCAAGTTAAAGCTCACAGCTGGGCAGTGCCCCTGGGGATGGAAGTTACGAGAATGAGTCACTGAGGGTGGAACCACGAGGATCAATGGAGAATGAGCACAGGTTACTGCTCCACGTTCCTGGCATGATGCCCACAGAAGGCCCTCTGCTGTGCCATCAGCACCACAGGCCTGCTGACTGCCCGGTGACCAGGATCACCACTGCAGTGGGCTCAGAGGCCTCAGCGTCACACCTGTACTCCTGTCTGCCGCCCTCAGCGATGAAGCTGGCGTCTGGACTCTGCTGGAGAAAATTGATTTCGATTTCCTCTTGTTCCTGTGGGGCTTGGCTGTTGTGACAGGAAGCCGAAACCTAATAAAGACAGCACTGGAGCCGCTTGGGCCCTGAGCCCACTTGAGTGCTGCATGAGGAGAGGGAAGGAGGAGGGAGACTAGCCTACTTCCTTGAACAACCTCAGCTGGCATGGCTCGGGAAACTCGCACACAAAAGCCTGGAGAGGCAGACAGAAGAGCGGGTTTCCCAAATGCTTCCTTGGCAGCTCTACCTCTAAGGTGGTCTTTTCACAGGAGACCAGCTTCAGGGCAGATGACTGGCGTGGTCACATGGGCGTCGTCATGCTTGCCAGATAGTGTTTGACTATTGCCATCTTGAATTACTTAAGGATTTATCTATCTATATATTTATTATTATTTTTTTTAAAACAGGGTCTCATGTAGCCCACTCTGGTCTTGAGCTCCTCATGTGTTTTCCTTCTACCTGCCTCGGGCCGGGATTATAGGCACACACTACCACTCTTGGCTAATTAGGTTTTATTTTTTAATACCTGCTTTGTAACTGAAGACGGAAGGAATACTCCGACATGACCAAGGTTTCTTTACCATTCCCCCCCACATCACCTGATGGCACCTAGACCCTGCCCAAATTCCCCCCTCCCCAGTAACCATC
>CABHPH010129722.1:21088-44029 GCA_902168325.1 Peromyscus nudipes | reverse complement strand
TATATATGACCATGGGGAAAATATCAGAATTCAATGTTTATTTTGTTCTTTTTAATGTTTTTACCTGTGTTTTGTTTTTAATATTAATAGGTTATTAAATGATAAAATTACTAGCTTCTACAGAGATCCTAATATGAATTTACAGATCTCAACAAGGACTCTAAGGATGAATTGCAATTTGAGAGACAAGCTGTAGCCAAGAAAGCACAACTATGTAGGCTCTATTGGGTTTCACTGCTAATTATGACTGGTAAGTCCAAGCCCATTTTCCTCTAACTGAGATAAAATGTTCTTTGCCTCTCATGCTCCTTTGTTTTCTGAATGTCTGCTTTTGTTTCTGCCATAACTAACAACATGTTTACTAAAGATCTCTGTTAAGTTTCTCTTTTACGGTGAAAAAGATAAAAATCTAATCCCAACAAGCAATCATTATAAAATCTTGGTTTATTAGAATTTGTCTTTTGTACTAATTATGTATAGACTGTCCATGTGAAATCATGGTTTGTTGTTCACATCATGTATTTAATTTAAAAATGATTATAAAAGCAAATGCTCCTGAAAAGTAAAATTGTTGACTTGGCCCTAGTTCATTTTGTTCATAGTAATACTAAACTTAATACAATCTTAAATAAAATATGTACTTAATCAACCTGACCCCATAGATACAATAAATAGAAATGAGTATGTTCCTGAATACTACTTTGGAATAACTAACCTGAGGTTTTACATATAAATTTAATGTATACTTTTAAGTCAAAGACATATGGAATCATACAGTTCTGGTCAAAATGATATCTCCTTGATTCTTACCCCAACTCTAGTTCTACAATATGGTTCATATCCCTTAAATTTATCAACTATTTTTAAGATATTATTGTTCCTAAATCAGTATATGTTATTCATATTGGAAAATTGCCATCCTTTATGTGCAAATAAAGTTAAATGTGTGCTTTAAAATGTGATTTTGTGTGTATATATACATGCATACATACATTAATGCACATACAGACATGAATATTTTAATGATTATAAGTGAAGGGCCCAGGAATACAGAAATATAAATTGTATATCTAAAAGAATAAAAGCTGGCAGTCATCAGCTCGAAAGGTTAACTTCTAACAGCATCTCTCTGCTTTCAACTAGCTTCTTTGTCAATAGCTAGGGATTAACTTTTAACCTCCTTGCCGCTTATAGCCAACAACTGCCTGGACCAAAGTTAACTTTTAGTAGTTGTTTCTATGTGACTTCTACCACGCATCCCATGCTGATGTTTCTAAGTGACTCCTAGCATGCAACCCATGCTTGATACTTACTTTTGCTATAAAAAGGGGCTTGAAACCCACCCCCTTTGAGACAGCTCCAGAGTTGTGTACTCTGGTTGTGGTCTCAACTAGCTGATAAGTTTTTGTTCCTCTTGGTGATTTTCATTTCTTTCTTAGATTTTCCTCTGGAATAAAGTTTGTTTCTGGTTTAACAGATGTTGGTGGTCTCTCACCCATTATATTGCAACCACAGACCCAAAATTAATGATATTTTCCAACAATGAAGCCTCATTAAAACAAATAAATGAAGAAATATGTGTTTGAAGATCCAACACAGGGACTTTTTTCCTATCTGTTAAGTTAAACAACAGCTACCTTAATACCTTCAAATGACAAAAATAACCACAGAGGGACATCTTAATAATTAATATAACTTTAAAGAAAAAGATGATGACTTGATAATATTTATAAGAGGTGGGAGGGGAATACTACCTATGAAATGATAAATTATCTTCATGCATACTGAGTAAAGAATTTTCAGTGTCACCAGCTCTGGGTCACTGCACATTCATCAGAAAGACCTCACTTATTTTCTATAAGTAAGGCTCATGAATCAACGTGTACTGATGGTGAACATTTATAATTATGAAAGTTGGTGTCATTGAGAACTTAAAGAGAAGGGATAAACATTACTTGAAGCTTCCCCATTTAAATAATATTCTCACAATTCAAAGTCAATTTATTTGTTAAACCTTCTATGTCTCATGGTCGGTTCATTTGGATATTAATCACATCAAAAGGATATATGATTGCGTGTCCATTTGTCAAAGGGTGGACTTGCAATGGCTATTCTTTGTTATCAACCTCATTACATATAGTCTTGATCTTAGAGGTAGGGAAACATTCTTTTAATCCTGATATTTTACTCGCTTCCTTAATCTAGATCTTTAGTCAGGAAGACTCATCTTTAATGAAGATCATATATGATGGATGCCTATATAAGGACACAGGAGAAAGAAACTTTTGCCTTTTGCCTCCTTGCTGTCACCCCACTACCAATTCCATTCCTTCACTGGCGTGAGAACCTATGTATTCTAGGTTCCAAATGTGTATCAAGATCTGTGGCTTTGAAATTTCTAACCCTGGGATGTACCTTGATCCTCTTCATAATGTATTCAAAGGACTATATGTATACATGCAAACATGTGCAAAGTTAAAAGAAGTATCCACTGAGTGTTAATACACACAATAATAACTACACTGGAAACAGAGACAAAAAAAACATTAATGTGTAGAATAAAAATGAAAATAGAAAAAGTAATATATTCATAGAATTTGGAAGCTGGTTACAATAACCTATACCATCTTGTCCACAAATTCAACAAACACACACACACACACACACACACACACACACACACACGCACACACACACACACACACATGCACATGAAGACCTTCAATAGAAAAGAATGTTTTCATCATGAAGAAATGCCTAATATTTTGTTGAAATGTGTATGTAGTTATGTAAACATATTGAAATAAATGTAAATTTATACTGAAAAATAAAAAATAAAATTGAAAATGTATTTAAATTACAAAATAGAACAAAAATAATTTAAAGCAAAAAATGATAAGAACATTATTCACAGTGAGAAAATTCTCCATGACTGAATGCTGAGTTATCTGGAGATGAAACCAGAAGTGGAATTACTGTTTCTTATGTCATTTTATTTCTAATTTTAAAGTTGCTCAATGCTCAAAATGATTTCCAGAGTATCTCTATATTTTAATGCCCAACTACATCAAATAAGAATTTCTCTTTGCCGACAGACTTTTAAATACTTATGATTAGATTTCTTGATGATAACCATTATACTGGGGTAAGCTGGTATTTCTAGATAGTTGTAATTATCTTTACACCCCAGTGTACAGCCAAATATTTTTTAAACAAGGAGGAAAATGAGGAGTTAAGGACAAACAGTCTATACAACAAAGGCAGCTGACAGGCTGGGTATCAGCACACAGTAGAGTGAAAAGGGACTATTATACTCCATCTTGTATAGGAATTGATTCAATATGAGCACAGCTTAAAACATGAAGCACTGAATGTGATAGGAGAATGCACAACTAATAATTATTACGACATTAGTGTAGGGAAGAACCTACTGAAGATAATGCCAATGTTACAGAAATCAGCCTCAGATATCATAAGATTGAAGCACACTAAATGAAAATGCAACTACAAAAAAAAGAAAAAATATTCTGTACATGAAGAAAACTAATATCAGAACACCATAGAATAGGAGAAAACACATTCCGTTTGTTCTTTAGATGTTGGACTAGTGTCAAAATGTTTCAATTAACTAAAGAAGTTGTAAATTAAGGAAATAAAGCCTCCAACCAACAAATGGGTAATGGCATGAACAGATCCTGTACCAAAGAAAAACACATATGGCTAGAACCTACTTTACCAAGTTTTCAACATCACTGATCATCAGGTAAATGCAAAACTAAAAAAAAAAAGCATTGATTGTTTCCAATATTTTGAGTAGTGTGATAATGTTTCAAGATACAAAGATCATGATCAAGAAGAGACAAAGAACAAAAATGTCTACTATGGATTTCTGAATGTTTCCAATTCACATCATTTCCATTAAAAAAATCAAAAGAGATAGAATATGTTAGAAATTCAGTAAAAAGAGTAATATGAATGACTAGAAAAATTAATGGGTGTTTAAACCATTGACATTTCAAGGAACATTGAATGACATACAGTTCATATTATTAATAAAGGTAAATGGAATAGACAATTTGACATACTCATGTTTGTATACTGTGGGTATAAATTAGAAAAATGAATAACAAAGATAAGAATGGAAGGCTTTTTATCAACCTTGTAATTCATATTTTTATTTTCACAAAAAGAAATGTAAAAACTATTCGAAATGAACATAATATTATGAGAATTTTTATAATAACCACACAGCAAATGTTATGTCCTTTAACATGAAACATGCTTATTAGAAAGAAGGTTTCTAATTAGAAACATTATAAAGTCCAAATTATCAAGGAATATATTCTCTATGAAACTGAAAACCTTCTATAAGGTAAAGGACACTGTCAAAAGTACAAAACAGCAGTCTACAGAATGGGAAAAGATCTTCACCAACTCTACATCTGACAGAGGGCTGATATCCAAAATATATTAAAACTCAGGAAACTAGACATTGAGAAACAAAATAATCCAATTCAAACATGGGGTACCACCTAAACAGAGATTCTCAACAGAGGAAACTCAAATGAATCACTTAAATGTTCAAGATCTTAGCCATCAAGCAAAAGCAAATCAGAAGAACACTGGTCTTCCATCTTACACAGGTCAGAATGGCTAAGATAAAAAACTCAAGTGACCACTCATGCTGGAGAGAATGTGGTGCTAGGAGAACACTAAAAAATGCTGGTGGGAATGCAAAATTGTACAGCAACTTTGGAAATCAACATTTTGGTTTCTCTGAAAATTAGGAATAGATGTAGATCAAGACCAGCTATACCACTCCTGGAAATAAATTCAAAGGATGCTCCATCGTACCATAACAGCACTTGTTCAACTACATTCACAGCAGCTTTATTTGTAATAAACATGAACTGGAAACAACTTAGGTGCCTTTCAACCAATCAATGACTGAAGAAATTGTGGTACATTATCACAATGGAGTATTACTCAGCTGGTAAAAACAATAACATCATGAAATTTGCTGACAAATGGACGGAACTAGAAAAGATCATCCTGAGTGAGGTAACCTGGACCCAGAAAGACAAACATGGCACGTACTCACTTATAAGTGGATATTAGCTATAAATGAGAACTATGCTACAATCCACAGACCCATAGGAGGGCTCCAGAGAGTAAGAGGGAGTGTGCATTTGGTTCACTTTCTGAAAATAACATACAAATTTGTAATTGTATTTTTCAAATGCCACTTTGACTTGTCATGTCAACTTTACCTTTAAGTATATTTGAAAAAATGATGCTCACAGATGAGCAGAGAGAATCTATGTTTGTAGTCTCTTAGAAAGAATACATAAAATAACTTAAAAATGTTCCTGACAAGGAAACTAGTCATTGTGCTCATATGAGTTAATATGTATTAATCTTAAGAAAATATTTTTCATGTAATGTGTATATATACCTAGTAATAAATATTTATCTGCTTATTAAGTTGTAATATATATGTGTGTGTGTAAATAACATGATATATATATGTGTGTGTATATAGTGTTTACTCATAATCTTTTAAATTAAGACTTCACAAATATAAAATAAAATTGAGATTAAGACAATGAAATATTATTGTAATGGAATATATTCCTGGCCACACATTCTATGTTCTTTTTTTATGATTATCAGAAAGAACAGGCCTATGTGCATGGAATCATAATGTGAGGAAAATCAAGTATGGGGGGAAAAAAACTAAAGAAACCCACTTTCCACACATAGTCACATAGACACACTCCTGCAAATGGATATCTGTCACCATATTTGCTGTATATATTTCAGAGTAACCTGTCAATACGTGCGTATATCTATTGACTTTTTCTCCCTGATCATTTTTCCTGCTCTATATTCCCAGAGCTGATGACTGAGCACTACATCCAGGTTTCATCAAAAACACAATTGTATCACAAGAACCTAAATTTATCTTTACTCCTAATTGTCTATCTGATGACTTTCTATGTATATCTTGCTTCTGCATTTCCGTTTTAGAGAGTTTTGTTCTAAATTGAATGCAAGCCATCTTCGTCCATTTCAAACCTTAATAAGTTGATTCTAAAGCTACAGAATGTCTGCATGGAATAAAATAAATCTTACATCTATCACAAGAATCTTACATAGACATTTCTCTCCATCACAGTCCACTCAGTTCTACCAATTTGTCTGTCATGCCCTCTAATCCTACAGACATCAAACTAAGAAACATCCCTCAGAGATCAACAACAACATCTATGTGTCTTGCAGAATACACCCATACCAGTTGTAAATAATTAGAAACACAGGAATGAAATGAAGAGAAGAGTGCAAAATTGACAGAAACTAAATGATTCCTAATCAAAATTATAGACAAATTTTAAGTCATTTTTAAACCTTTTTAACAGATGAGGTGCCAAAACCAAATTCTCATATTCTGACTTCAAAACAGCAGCAGCTAGCACAGGCAGTCCCTGTCAGTCTACCATCACTACGACTCTGTAGTCACAGCAATCAGTGGCATTATTTCTTCTCAATGAGAACAACTATACTTTGAAAATTGCCCCAAACAACCTGTCGACTTTTTAAAAAATACTTTGTCTTCAGAGAAAGCCCAAAAATGTCTCACCACTGAACAACTAAATGCAAGGCAGAGGAATGTAGAGAGATTCAGAGTACCAAATGTGTAAAATAACATGAATTCATACATACCTTTCTTTGTTTGAGAGAGAAAGAAAAAAAAGAACATGAAGACACACCTGAAAAAAGTTTTGTGATTTCAAGAGAGGGAATACCAGGATGGGAAATTAAAGTTAAATTCATGTGAATGCAAATTTATTCAGGACAATGAAATCTGAATTTTGAAAAGAAATAAATTTTAAAAACACTTACTCTATTGTCTTTTTATCTTCACATCTGAAATCATATATTTTCGTGCAATAATCATTAAAAAGTGTAAAAAGTGCAGCAATCATCACATTTCCATCACTATGTAAAGTGCTTAGTGCTTCAGAATTGCACTGAAAAGCATCAAAAGAGGAAAAAGGAACAAGAGTCTGCAGAAGCAAGAAAAGAAAAACCCGAGAGAACATCATAGTATACAAGTGTCTACCACAGTAAGCATGTGGGACACAGATCCCAACGTGTTCAGCAGCTACATATAGAGAACATGAGTTTGTAATATTTTTGGTGACTGAAGTCATCACTCTAATCACAGAATTTTTGACAAGCCTCTTCTACACTCCATGGAGAATTCTGGACTATTTTCTTCCCTGAGACTTCCCATCTGAGACCCTGCACTCAAGATAAAAACAAGCTTCAAAACACACTTGGGATCTTCTTTAACCACAGGCCCCATGATTTCAAGAGGACAGAAAATCAGTAATGACTCCTCTTGAATAGAATTGGAAAGAGCTCTCTATCACAAAAGTTACATAAAACAGTGACTCAGGATAATACAAAAACCTTGCAAGGGAGGATGTCAAGAGAGTTGAGACAGAAAGCATCCTGAAAAAATGTCCCAACCAGACTTGACTCAGTGAAAAGCAGTAAGAATCCCTGCTCTTTAAAACTAATTATTGACTGTGCCAATCTAACTCGTCAATGGCCTGGAGGAGCCTAAAAACACTTTTTCTACAAATCTTGCATGTCTGCATTCCAATATTTTTTCCATGTCTCCCTATACTCCAAACATTTTCTTTGCCAACCCTAGGACACTGATAGGCTGAATTCATGAATTTCAAATCAATGTCTCAATAAATGATGAGACTACATTTTCTGTTTACATCTTGAACTCAGTTCTACTTTGCTATTGTGTTTTTTCAATGTTGAATCATTCATTTAATATAAAATCCTGATCCCTGCCTACATCCAGAGAAAAGATTCAGGCACTACTTATATTTTCTTTGAATGTGAAGTATTGAATGCACCCCTTCACTTCCCCTAAATACATAAATAACAGCTTATATACTCCACGCATCATGTATAAACTGTTCATTTGTAATACTTTAAATGACGTTTATCTTAGGAGCAGAAAGTGTCATGACTGTAAATTTAATTTCATGTGTGCAAATATACCTGACATGTTAGCCATAACTTCACTTAGGTTCCATTCTACTGCTTTACAGAACCTAAGTGGCAAAGTTGAATATACCAACTAGCTTCCAACCTGAGCACTGCTGCATACATCGATACTCATCTACTGAAGAAAGGAGCAAGTTCTGAAAACAATGATAATTACTGTGTTGCTGGAGAGCTTGTCTCCAGCTCCCAAGTCCCGCCAGTCCCTGGTTCCCTGACCGAACCCATTCATAAAATAAACACACAGACGCTTACATTATTTAAACTGCTTGGCCATTAGCTCAGGCCTATCATTGTCTAGCTCTTACTCTTATATTTAGCCCATTTCTATTAATCTCTACTTTGCCATGTGGCTCGTGGCTTACCGGTACTTTACATCTTCCTCCTCCTTGCCGCTGCTCCAGCCAGCCTCCCTATCCTTCCTTCCTCCTCAATTCTCCTCTCTGTTAGTCCCGCCTATACTTCCTGTCTGGCTGTTGGCCAATCAGTGTTTATTGACATATAGCGATATCCACAGCATTACCGACTGTCACAGGTGGCTGCACTTTCTTCATCTTGACAATGGCTATAAAAAACTTAAAACTTGTGTCTCCCAGATGACTCTGTTAAGTGTCTAAGCCCTGATACCTGTGACTCCTGATTGAAAATGTGTATTTTTATGAGTTGATCAGTGTGGATAAGGTCATTATTGTTGGACTTGATGTGACTGGAAAGACCAATAGCCAAGATAGAGAACATGGAAGCCAGAACTGCTGAGACTTCATGGTCTGACTGTTAGGGAAACCTAGTCAATTTTATTGAGAGGTTCAGAGTATAAGCAGGACCAAGGAAACCTTCAGCTTGAATTTCTGTGTTTCAGGTTTGTGGGAGAATATATTTCTCATGTGTTAAAACACTCATAATTGGTTCCATTTTGTAGCATTAACAGAACAAAGCACTATGTATATAGATGTGTGGGCTGGTGTAAAAATTGTTCAGTAAACAGTCTCCTGGATAACTCAGAACAAGACACACAATTTTTCTATATGACTGACATATTTTTGTTCTCATTTCTTATTTTATCGTCTGATACTTGGAAGTTCATATTATCACTAGGATGTAAGTCCCTTCCTGTGATCTGCCACATTTAACTTACAATTAATTCATAAGTCAGTATGATAGAAATTGAAACAGCTTACATTTTCATTAGCGTGAGGAGAAAAATGTGGAAATTTGAACAAAGTGGACATTGATATGAGATAAATCTTAAAAATTGTGGTGCAGAACAATGACCTTGAGTCAGGCTGTATCTGAGTTAACGTTACTGTTTATTTTAAGTAGCTTACTTAGAATGTAATGAGTTCACTTAGAATATTTCTAAAAGATGTTATATTTTATTGGTTCTCCTTCCCATTTTGTAACCATCTAGACATCCTTGGGGTACCCTTCTGACTCATTATACCTACATCCTTCCATGTTAAATTGTCCTGTTTCCAGTTATTTCATTAAAGCTGTTCACTCTTCCCTAGGGGATACTATTTCTTCTACAATCAGAATTCCTTACTTACTGTTTCTTGTAGTTCAAAGTTTTTTCCAGTCCTGCCCACACCTAAGGTCCTGCAGCCACCTATAAAATAATCAATAAGAGACTTAATATTATTTACAAACTGTGTGGTCTATGGCAGGCCTCTTGCTAGCTAGCTCTTATATCTTAAATTAACCCACTTCTATTAATCTATGTTTTGCCAGGCATTCCATGTCTTTAATGGTCTGCTGGCATGTTGTTCCTTGAGCAGCAGGAAGGCATCTTTCCAGACTCTGCCTTTCTCTTTCCTGTCTCTCTCCTTTGATTTCCCACCTGCCTCTAAGATACCTTGCCATAGGCCAAAGCAGATTATTTATTAACCAATGGGAAAAACATACATTTACAATGTATAGAAAGATATCCCCCAGTATTTCCCTTTTCTATCTAATCAAAAAGGGAAGTTTTAGCTTTAATATAGTAAAATTATAAATAACAAACAGTTATCAAGCAAGAATTACCGTTACAATATCTAGTCTATTTGTATTTAGACAAATTAAAGAATATATTCTATCATCTATCCTATATTTGTGAGTCTAAAGTTTCATATCTAATTTATCTTTTAACATGACTAAGGATAATTATAACTATCTAGTCTTCAGCACCATCAAACACCCCAGAAGGATATAATATTGCCTAACTAAACAGGAAGAGCATTGTAAGGAACTTCCAAAAATCTAGAATGACAGAGACAGCTGGCTGCCTTAACAGTCACCCAAAGTTCCTCTGCAATGTTGGGGCATCCATCTTCAGCCTACAGGCCTAGAGTCTCTCAGTTGCTTCTCACTCTGTCCTGTAGAATGTCTGGCAGTCTCCTCTGTGAAACAGGAAACTGAAGGACCATATCACCTTGTATTGGCAAAATTTAGTGGTCATTTTTCCATGGATCCCACATGTCCAGTCAATACAACATTTTGTCAATCAGTCCAGGCAAGAACAGTTTCTTGCCCAAATGGTTAACTTTTGTCAGAAGGAAAGCAAACTCCATATTGCTTTGGGATGGTCAGTATTCTGTGAATGTGTTGCTCTGATTGGTTGATAAATAAAAAGCTGATTGGCCAGTAGCCAGGCAGGAAGTATAGGTTGGATAAACAGACAAGGAGAATTCTGGGAAGTAGAAGGCTGAGTCAGGAGATTCCAGCCCACTGACCAAGGAGCAACATGTAATGTGACACAGGTAAAGCCATGGAACATGTGGCGATATATAGATTAATAGTTATGGGCTAATTTAAGATATAGAGCTAGCTAGCTAAAAGCTTGAGCCATGGCCATGCAGTTATAATTAATATGAGCCTCTGTGTGTTTACTTGAGGCTGCAGTGCCATGTGAGCTGGGCGGGACACAGAAAAACTTCAACTACACCATATGGAGTTTCTTCGATGCCCATCATCTTCTTTGAAGTAAATCAGTGCTGCCAGGAGCAGACATGTATCATTGTCCAGAAACTCTAAATTTCTAAAATATTTTAAATGCCATATTCTGTAGGTCTTTGAAGTGTTTGAAGATTACCTACCTAATTGTACTATATCTATGTATGCTTAGAAAATTAACTAACATGACTATAAGTGTGATTATCATAGATGACTAATTATTAATCTATATTTCTTAATTATTACATTAGAATTTTAAATGAGTTGCAAAAATATAATACCTTAAACAAGAGTAGAAATATATATAGTATAACAAAATTAACTTTAAATTTATATCAATAAACTAAAATCCATAGTAATGTAAAACATTTTAAACAAGTTGCTCTTTAAAAGTAGATTCAATAATCTAACCTTTCATCCTATCATATCTATATCCTAATTTTCTATATCATACTCCCTTTCTTCTTTTAGAAAGAGATTGACTATGACCAATAATAATTTATAACCAACCCCCTAAACAAAGAAAAATATCCATAAACCATTTTTGTGGAATGTGGGCATAGTGTTCTAGGCTACTTCCCACTGATTAGGGGCACTGTTAGTCTTATGGGGACACAAAGAAAATTTTAGGATTATGGTCAAGTCCTACTTTGAGTAGTCTGTGAAGCTGTATTCTCTGAGCCAGTTGCTTTGAAGCTGTTCTGGATGTTGGATAATCTGGAGATCTCTCAGGTGATCTTCCTTGATGGAACCATATTAACCTGGAAGGAATCCACAGCTTCTCATCTTCTGTGGAAAGAAAAGCAAAATCTCTTTTCCAAATCAGAATACCCTTAGATATAAATTTTGAAGTCAAGATATCTTTAAAAATTATATATTGGTTTGACTCAGCAGCCTTTATAATCAAATGTCCTTCTGCTGTTAAAAATCCCAAAGATAAATATTAAAAATAAAATAAATAAATAAATAAATAAAATTAAAATTTAAAAATAAATAAAATAAACATATATATATATAAATAAATCCCAAAGATAATATAATCTAGACTCTCTGTGATTTCCATCTTTACATGACTTATTTTTTAAATTATTTTTACTGTCTCTTTAAAGACTTTATTATTTAAAATTATCTATTTCTTTATATAACTGTCTATCCTCTTTTTCCTCTCTCTTCCAAGCCTGTGTACATTTTTACATAAAATGCTAACCATTTAGAGGTTTATTCCATCTGAATCTGACTTTTTATGTATCTATAATACTTTTCTGATCATTGCAAACTACATCATAGCTAATACTAAATCAGTAGCCCTGGCTATTGACTATGCTCATTTCAGCTTTTCAACACGATGGAGGTACACAGGAGAGACATGCTTACACCCCAAACTCTGGGGTCTATGATGTGATCAGGTAGCAAGCAGCTGTCCCCTAAACCCTTTTTGTCTGTAAGAGTAAAAGCTAAATACACCATGCAGTGTGCTGCACAGCACGGAGACGGCTGTGTGCACTGAGGTGAGAATCCATCCTGCTGCTCGCAAGCCTGAATGCTGTTGCATCTCTGTACCATGGTCCACATAATACATTAAGTAGGAAGTTGGTTCTGGCTCCATTTTAGAATCTCTTATTAAGTTCTCTTAAGTTTTAGGTGGAAACTCAAGCCAACATGTTGGGCATCCCAATGTACTCAAAAGTTTTCTCCAGTCCCCCACAGACCTGCAGTCCCACAACCGCCTATAAATAATCATTCAGAGGCTAAATATTATTCATAAATTGTATGTCCTATGGCAAGCCTCTTGCTAGCTAGTTCTTATATCTTAAATTAACCCATTTTATTAATCTATGTTTTTCCACATGTCCCATGGCTTTACTGGTCTGCTGTCATGTTGCTCCTTGGGCAGTAGGCTGGTGTCTCTCCAGACTCTGCCTTTCTATTTTTTTTTTTGAATTTATTTTACAATATAATTCAACTTTACATATCAGCCATAGATTTCCCCTTTCTCCCCCCTCCCGCCCCGCCCCCTTCTCCTGGCCCACCTCCCATTTCCATCTCCTCCAGGGCAAAGACTCCCCCAAGGATTGAGATCAACCTGGTGGACTCAGCCCAGGCAGGTCTAGTCCCCTCCTCCCCGGCTGAGCCAAGCATCTCTGCTAAGCCCCAGGTTTCAAACAGCCAATTCATGCACTGAGCACAGGACCCGGTCCAATTGCCTGGATGCCTCCCAAACAGATCAAGCCAATCAACTGTCTCACCCATTCAGAGGGCCTGATCAAGTTGGGGGCCCCTCAGCCATTGGTTCACAGTTCATGTGTTTCCATTCGTTTGGCCACTTGTCCCTGTATTCCATCCATCCCTGGTCCCAACAACTCTAGCTCACATAAACCCTCCTCCTTCTCGCCAATTGGACTCCCGGAGCTCCACCTGGGACCTGACCGTGGATATCTGCATCCAGTTCCCTCAGTCATTGGATGGGGTTTCTAGCACGACAATTAGGGTGTTTGGCCATCCTATCACCAGAGTAGGTCAGTTCGGGCTATTTCGCGACCATTGCCAGCAGTCTATTATGGGGGCATCTTTGTGGATTTCTGTGGGTTCCTATTCTCATGTGGTCTTCACTTACCATGAACATTCCTTGTGTTCCCTCTCTGTTCTTGATCCAGTTGAGATCTCCCGCTCGCCCAAGTTCTCTTTCCCTCAACCCTCGCCCCTCATTACCCCCACTCACGTCCAGACTGTTCATGTAGATCTCATCCATTTCTCCGTCATTGGGCGATCCCCGTGTCTTTCTTGGGGTCCTGTTTTCCAGGTAGCCTCCCTGGTGTTGTGAGTAGCCGTCCAGTCATCCTTGTTCCACAACTAGTATTCTCCTATGAGTGGGTACATACCATATTTGTCTTTCAGACTCTGCCTTTCTATTTCATGTCTCTCTCCTTAGATTTCCCACCTGCCTCTAAGCTGCCTTGCCATAGGCCAAAAAAGCTTATTTATTCACCAATGGGAACAAGATAATATTCACAGCATACAGAAAGACATCTCCCAGCAGTTTCTCCCTTAGATTTTTATATAACAATTTCCTTTTCACTAAAGCAAGACTTTAGAGAGATCTTCAGAATAGTTTTAGCACAGGGTCTCTGGGTGCTCTTTTTTAAGTGGATTACTTTTGGGCAGCAGGAACTTAAAATCTGGTATTTTAGAAGTGTGTTGGACAATACTGGACAACCACTCAGAAATTTGTTTCCCATGACAGGTGTTAACATTTCTTTAGGTGTTCTGTTGCTCTTTAGAGGAGCATTAGTCAGATGGAAAATTCCCATAGAAACTATTTATATATATTTATGTGTTGACTTACATACATGTTAGGTATTGTTGTATAGAGTTAATAGTGCGATTCCTTTTGAAATTGTCACATTTCCCGTTATTTAGCCCTCTTTCTTTCCCCTTTTGTATTTACCTCCCTCCCTATTCCAGCTAAAGCGCCCCCCCATCCTATTTTGTCATTCCTGCCTTCAGATCACTGGCTTTCTGTTCTTCCTCTTTATTCCCTTACACATACCTTCCCATGGTTGCTTTCTCTTTTCCTGCTTTCTCAATTGCTTCAGGCCATTGATTCATATGTGAAGATGTGTTAGTAAGACCCAAAGAAAAGGATATTGAAGAAAATAGTACAGGATGTGATTTGAAATCAGAAGACACTCAATTTGAACCCCATCACAGTTGTGACAAAAGGCCCAAAGTCCAGACATTTTCAAAATTAATTTCAATAGGTCAGAGATATATCACCAAAATATAGGCTTGAAAAACAAACGTTAAGCAAAAACCATAGAAACAGAATAATATTATTGTAATAAGGGTATACTAATCCCAAAATTAAATATCAAAAAATACTAACAATGCAATTTCATGTAGTTCATGGTTAACAGGGCAGGAAAAAAATTCACAGCAATAGGGAAATATTAAGCCAACATTATATCATCTATTTTTGTGAAGGATTATTTTCAGTTTTTTAAATTATGATGTGCAAAATGTTGGGCTAAACTCTGAAGATAAATCCGAAGGGGTTTACTGAGCAAAAATAAACCCCTATGTAACAGCATATTCTAGTTGGACCACCAGCCCTCAAATAATAACTCGGAGACTCATTAATTATGAAAGATCAGGTTGTAACTTCAGCTTGTTCCTAACTAGTTCTTATATCTTAAATTAACTGATTTCTATTAATCTATATGCTTCCATGTGGGTTGTGACTGTTACCTCTCCTCTGGCATGTGTTGCTTGTTCTTCTTCCTGGTGTTTCTTCCCTTATTACAGAACCAAGAGTAAACTCAAACTCTATTCTTTGCCCTTTCCTTCCTGTTCATCTTCTCTATTCAAATTGCTGGCTTCTCAATATCCAATTCCACTCAGGTAGTTGCTAGTTCCACACTTTGGTCAAGGTATATCTTTATTAGGTGGTCTCAGGAGTGTCAGAGTGTGGTCAATATATTTCACAACACCCAACCATGACTTCTCATGCACTGTATTTTCAATTACTTAAGACTACAAAAATGAAGCCAACACTATTACCTATTATCTTCAGGTTGCTGATTTACAAATCTCTTTTTACATTATGAGCTCAATTATACGTAAGTATTTATTTTCCAAACAAATAGGTATTGTATTCCAAACTGCAAAAATAGTGGTCTCAGACTTACTTAGCATGAAAAGAAGCTTCTCTTTGGAGTGGATAGTGACTAATACAGAGACAAAAAAAAGTAAGCAATGTATGTTGTGTAAGTGTGGAGAATGGTCAGTCTTACGTGTGACATTTAATTCACATTGTCTCCTCACAAGGTTCCTGGATCCTTGTGAAAGAGTGGAAAGATTTTCAGAGTCAGTTGTGTTTGATTTATGATAAGGAAACAGTTTCTTGGTCTACAAGTAGGCAGTTGAGCATTTGAACTCACATTCAGTGTGACAGCACACACAAGCCTATTGCAAGCATAGGCATGACCAAATCCCTGTATTAAGATGGGAGGTAGCAATGAAGACCTACCACTAACTGAGGAACTGCTGTCATTTGGCATTTGATGCATGCTTAGCAAGAAGTAATGCAAATTTGCTTAAGAAAAATATCCCTGATATCTCTACTGTATTCCATGGGATTAACAAAGAATCCAGACATACATGGACAATACTAATTTACTTCATGTTTGAAACATATGGCAGAAAGTTAAGCTGATGAAGATAGGGGATAGATCAAAAGTCTCTAGATGGGGAGGAAAAATCATCAAAACCCACTAAACAAAATTCACAAAGAACTAATAAAAATAAATAAGGGATTCCTTGACCTTGGGTCAAACTTGTTAAGTTAAAGCTGCAGGCAAAGTTGTTGCAAAGCTCCTGTAATTGGTAAAGAAATTAACATCATTATACAGAAAACACATCCTCTGCACAGTGGAAATATTTAGGATCCCCATGGAGTAAAATAACACATGTAGAAGACTCAAAATGATAAAATTACAATTCCTTTAAAATATATTTGACTGAAAATGGTGATCAAATAGATCTGTGCTTGAGACTAATCAATAGAGATATATTCCCATGGATTTTTACAAAGAGATTACTGTAACTTTGACCCATGCATCAGGGCACAAGTTTAGACATTGGCAAGACATGTTAGAAGTTTAGAAATGGTTCTGTGTTACAGGAATTAAAAATTCTTGCAAACATGAGGGCTCCAATGAAGCTTGCATCAAGGATTCATAATTCACTGACAAGTGGCATGAGGCATGTCCTAAAATGACATTGCATGTGTAATGTCTTTTGCTACGAAAACCCATATGAATGGTATGGTGCTCATCCAAGCTTTGGATAATGTGTGTACAAAAGCTGATCTGAAGGTATGAGACATCCTAGTGGGGACTAGATTTCCCCAATAGTACTCTTAGATGTTGGATGTAGGTCTGAAATTCAGTGTCTTTGCTTAATTTCTGTATTTTGGCTTTAATTCAGTCTTTTGTGCTACCCAGGTGTGGTGATATGTGAAGGCTGTTAAGAGTTTGAGCCTATATGATAAAAGTAGATTATTAGTCACAGATAATTGAAAGTTCTACGACCTCAGACTTTGTCTTTCAGTATCAGCCTCCCTGTCCTCTACTATGTTAAGAGATGACAACTCATGCTTTCACTACTTAGAGCTCATATGCATCTTGTGGTGCCTGCCCTGCAATAATAATGATGTCTCTCCCAAAAAAGAACAAAATATGCCTATCTTCCATTACATGATTTTAAATTCTGGTATCTTTTTCATCAGAGAAGACAGAAGTAACTAATACAAATGAAGAACAATTTTTTGGTCATAAGTCAACATAATCCTTTCACACGTTCATTAAGAAAAGAGAAATACTAGAATTGGAGAAGTGCATTGAAAAAGAAGTTCCTTAACTTTAAGTTTGGCATCTTAGAGTATAATACTTTGTTGTAGCTGATATCTCTAACCAAAGTAGTGGCATACGCTGTTACTAGACAAATAAATTTGAACATTGCTTACTTTATCTAGAGACATGTATTTCCTTCCAGGGCCCCTTTAAGACTTGGCTGCTGTGTGATGTTCTGTATGTTACCTGTGTTGCTTGACTGGGTAATAAATAAAACACTGATTAGCCAGTAGCCAGGCAGGAAGTATAGGCAGGACAAAGAGAAGAGAATTGGGGGAAGGGGAAGGCTGAGGCAGGGAGACAACAGCTGCCGTCCAGGGAGCATCACGTAGAGGCAACAGGTAAAGCCACAGAACACGTGGCAACATATAGATTAACAAAACTGGGCTTAGTATAAGAGCAAGAGCTAGACAATGGTAGGCCTGAGCTAATGGCCGAGCAGTTTAAATAATATAAGAGTTGGTGTGTTTATTTTATAAGTGGGCTCCGGGACTGGCAGGGCTTGGCGGGAGCTAGTTGGTGTGTTTATTTTATAAGTGGGCTCCGGGACTGGCAGGACTTGGCGGGAGCTAAAAAGAAACTCTCCAGCTACACTTGGCTTCCTGGTTCATGCTATTGGCATGAATGGCTCTTTTGGTAGGTCCTGCTACCAAACACTTAGATGGGGTACTGTTCAGTGGCATCATGGACTGAGAAGTTCCCCAGAGTTGGAGTGGTGAATGGGACTCTCACTGGTGGATCCATCAAAAAGCTAAGCTCTTAGGGAACCAGACAGGGTGCAGCCAACAGCTGCAGAGTTGGAGACCCTAGCCATAGCCAGCCATGCCACTTAGCAATTTAGACTCCTCAAGTCAGAAGAAGGTTGAGGTTATGCAGTAAAGGAGTATTCAGAGGGAAGAAACCTTTAAACAGTTTACAGTGTGTTTTAAAATGTCAGTAGGCTTGAAAGAGAAAAGAGAAAGGGTATATAAAAATAGTTTAGAAAAAATAAAGTCCTTAAAACAGAGTAAATTAATATAAAAAAATAAGCCACATAAAAATGGAAAATACACAGAGTCTGGATATTGGATGTTATTGTGTTCTCTTTGAATTTTTTGTTTGCTAAAGATGGAACAACAGCTGCTAAGAGACATTGATTATAAATCTGCTTGATGAAAACAACCTATATATTTTAAAAATATCTGGACTTCAAAGTGGAATTCAAAAAAATATGTTATTTTGGGAAAGTTGTTCTGCCTTTATTTTGACATAAATTGAAGGCTATGGATTCATTCATAATTAAAGAAATCGGGATTGATCTAGGAAAAAGCCCTGAAAATCTTCATTGCAGTAATATAGAAATAAACATAAAAGAGCCATCCCTGGGACACAACCAGTCCCTAGGAATCCCCACCCAACTCTGTCTCAGTTGCCATCCAGCTGTCAAAACTCCTGCAGGAAGCCCCCCCCTCACCAAAACCTCCTACCAGACCCTGCAATCTACACACCCTGCCCGAATATCCAAATGACTGAAACCCCAGCAACTTCCTGAGTCAAAGAAACCAAAGGCCAGCTCTCATTTGACCAAGAGGTGAGTGACTCTGCTCATACCCAGAAAGTGCTGCCCCTAGGACCACGCCTAGGACACAACCAGTCCCTGGGAACCCCCAACCAACTCTGTCCCAGTTGCTGAGGCATGGAAAGCAAACCGCCAGTTCTCATTGGACAAAGAGCTCTCATTGGAACAAGAGTAACTTCTTGGTCATCATTAGACCAAGAGTGGCTTTCTGAGACATAGAATCTGCCACGTCTCATTGGACCAAGAGAGCCTTCCTGTGACACAGAATCTGCCAGCTCTGACTGGACCAAGAGCCCTGATAAGACCAAGAGTGGCTCCATGAGTCACAGAATCAACAAGCTTGGGTTGACCCAAGAGCAGCTCCCTAAGACACAGAATTTGTCTGCTCCAATAGACCAAGACATAAACATTGGACACAGAGGGACCCCCTGAGACACAGACACAAAAAGCACAGAGTGGACCAATAGAAACTTGCTCAGACACAGGCACCTATTATACCTATTAGAGGAGGAGATGGGCAGACATCAAGGCAAAAATACATACAACAACAAAAAGAGAAATATGGCATTACCAGATTCTAGTCCTCCTCCAACAGCAAGACCTAAACATCACAATGTAGAAGAAGCAGAAGAAAGCAACCTTAAGAATAGCATCATAAAGATGCTAGAGGCCTGTCAAGAAAAAAATGAAAAATGAAATTGAGGAAAAGACAAACAAAAAATTGGAAGAAATCAATAAAGAAATTGAGAAAAAGACAAACAAAAAATTGGAAGAAATCAATAAAGAAATAAAGGAAAAGACCTAAAAAATTGGAAGAAATCAATAAATCCCTTAAAGAAAGCCAAGAAAACCATGAAAAGGCAATTAAACATGTGAGGGAAACAGTTCAAGACCTGAAAAGGGAAATAGAAACAATGAAGAAGACACACACAGAGGGAATGCTGGAAATAGAAAATCTAAGTAAACCAACAGGAAACACAGATGCAAGCATAACCAACAGAATGCAAGAGATGGAAGAGAGAATCTCTGGTGTAGAGGATACAATAGAGGAAATAGATTCGTCAGTCAAAGAAACAGTCATAACATAAAATGTCCAGCAGGCAGGGCAACTGGGAAAAGCACCCCCCCACCAAGACCCCCAACCAGACCCTGCAATATACATGCCCTGCCCCCATACCCATCCGCCTGAGAACTCAGCCACTTCCTGAGGCACAGGGAAACCAAACTGCCAGCTCTCATTGTACCAAGAGGTGAGTGACTCTGCTCATACCCAGAGAGTCCTGCCCCTTGGACCCATCCCTGGGACACAGCCCATCCCCGGGAACCCACAACCAACTCTATCCCAGTAACTGGCCAGCAGGCAGGGCAACTGTGGAAAGTCCTCCCCTCACCAAGACCCCCACTGGACATTCAATCTACACGCCCTGCCCCCATACACATCCACCTGAGAACCCAGCCACTTCCTGAGACATGGAAAACAAACCACCAGCTGTCATTGGACAAAGAGCTCTCATTGGAACAAGAGTAACCTCCTGAAACAGGGAATCCGCCACCTCTCATTAGACCAAGAGTGGCTTTCTGAGATGTAGAATATGCCACCTCTCGTTGGACCAAGAGAGCATTCTTGAAACACAGAATCTATCAGCTCTGACTGGACCAAGAGCCCTGATAAGAACAAGAACGGCTCTGTGAATCACAGAATCAACAAGCTTGGGTTGACCCAAGAGCAGCTCCCTGAGACACAGAATCTGTCTGGTCCAATTAAACCAAGAACTAAGATTGGACGCAGCAGGGCCCCCTGAGACACAGACATAACAAGCACAGAGTGAACCAACAGCAACTCACTCAGACACAGTCACCTATTATACTTATTAGAGGAGGAGATGGGCAGACGTCAAGGCAAAATTACATACAGCAACATAAAGAGCAATGGCATCAACAGAACCTAGCCCTCCTCCAACAGCAAGACTTGAACATCACAATACAGAAGAAACAGAAGAAATCAACCTTAAGAATAGCATCATGAAGATGCTAGAGGCCTTTCAAGAAACAATGAAAACTGAAATTGAGGAAAAGAAAAACAACTATTGGAAGAAATCAATAAAGAAATAAAGGAAAAGACAAATAAAAAATTGGAAGAAATCAATAAATCCCTTAAAGAAAGCCAAGAAAACCATGAAAAAGCAATTAAACATGTGAGGGAAACAGTTCAAGACCTGAAAAGGGAAATAGAAACAATGAAGAAGACACACACAGAGGGAATGCTGGAAATAGAAAATCTGAGTAAACGAACAGGAACTTCAGATGCAAGTATAACCAACAGAATGCAAGAGATGGAAGAGAGGATCTCTGGCATTGAAGATATGGTAGAAGAAATAGATTCATCAGTCAAAGAAAACACTAAAGCCAACAAAGTCATCACCCAAAATGTCCAAGAAATTTGGGACACCATGAAAAGACCAAACCTATGAATAATAAGGATAGAGGAAGGAGAAGAATACCTACTCAAAGGCACAGAAAATATATTGAACAAGATTATAGATGAAAACTTTCCCAACTTAAAGAAGGAAATGCCTATGAAGATACAAGAAGCCTATAGAACATCAAACAGACTAGACCCCCAAAAAAATCCCCTCACCACATAATAATTAAACAACTAAACCTACAGAATAAAGAAAGAATATTAAGAGCAGCAAAGGAAAAAGGTCAAGTGACTTATACAGGCAAACCCATCAGAATAACACCCGATTTCTCATGGAGACTTTGAAAGCCAGAAGGACCTGGACAGATGTAATGCAGATACTAAGAGACCATGGATGCCAGCATAGACTAATATACCCAGAAAAACTTTCAATCATCAGAGACAGAGTGAACAAGACATTCCAAGACAAAGTCAGATTTAAACAATACTTATCCACAAACCCAGCCCTACAAGGAAAATTCCAACCTAAGGATGTTAGATACACCCTCAAAAACACAGGCAATAGATAATGCCACAGCAGTAAACCCCAAAGAAGAGAAGTACACACACACTACCACCAAAAAATAACAGGAAGGAACAATCACTGGTCATTAATATCCTTTAATATCAATGGACTTAATTCACCTATAAAAAGACACAGGCTTACAGAATGGATACGAAGGCAGGACCCATCTTTCTGCTGCATACAAGAAACACACCTCAAATTCAAAGACAGACACTACCTAAGAATAAAAGGCTGGGAAAAGTCTTTCCAATCAAATGGTCTTAAGAAGCAAGTGGGTGTAGCCATCCTAATATCCAGCAAAAAAGACTTCAAACTAAAATCAATCAAAAGAGATCAAGAAGGGCATTACATACTCATCACAGGAAAAATCCACCAAGATGAAGTTTCAATTCTGAACATTTATGCCCCAAACACAAGGGCACCCACATATGTAAAAGAAGTATTACGAAAGTTTAAATCACATATAAAACCCCACACATTAATAGTGGGAGACTTCAAAACCCCACTTTCACCACTGGACAGACCTCCCAAATCGAAACTTAACAGAGAAATAAAGGACTTAACTGATGTTATGACTCAAATGGATTTAATCAATATCTATGGAACATTCCATCCTAACAAAAAAGAATATACCTTCTTCTCAGCACCCCATGGAACCTTCTCTAAAATCGACCACATGCTTGGCCACAAAGCAAATCTCAACAGATACAAAACAATCGGAATAAGCTCCTGTGTTCTATCAGACCACCATGGTTTAAAGTTAGATTTCAACAACAACAAAAACTACAGAAAACCTACAATCTCATGGAAACTGAATAATGTTCAACTGAATCACCAATGGGTTAGGGAAGAAATAAAGAAAGAAATTAAAGACTTCCTAGAGATCAATGAAAATGAAGACACCACATACCCAAACCTATGGGACACTATGAAAGCAGTTCTAAGAGGGAAATTCATAGCACTA
>CABHPH010129722.1:0-20988 GCA_902168325.1 Peromyscus nudipes | reverse complement strand
CACCAATGGGTTAGGGAAGAAATAAAGAAAGAAATTAAAGACTTCCTAGAGATCAATGAAAATGAAGACACCACATACCCAAACCTATGGGACACTATGAAAGCAGTGCTAAGAGGAAAATCCATAGCACTAAATGCCCACATAAAGAAGTCGGAGAAATCTCATACTAGTGACTTAACAGCACACCTGAAAGCTCTAGAACAAGAAGAAGCAAAGTGTCCCAGGAAGAATAGATGCCAGGAAATTATCAAAGTGAGAGCTGAAATCAATAAAATAGAAACAAAGAGAACAATACAAAAAATTAATGAAACAAAGAGTTGGTTCTATGAGAAAATCAACAAGATAGACAAGCCCTTATCCAAACTAACCAAAACACAGAAAGAGAGCATCCAAATTAACAAAATCAGAAATGAAAAGGGGGACATAACGGACAATGAGGAAATCCAGAGAATCATCAGGTAATACTTCAAAAATCTCTACTCCACAAAACTGGAAAATCTAAAAGAAATGGATAATTTTCTGGATAGGTACCACATACCTAAGTTAAATCAAGACCAGATAAACTATTTAAATAGTCCAATAACCCCTAAGGAAATAGAATCAGTCATTAAAAGTCTCCCAACCAAAAAAAGCCCAGGACCAGATGGTTTCAGTGCAGAGTTCTACCAGATCTTCAAAGAAGAGTTAATACCAATACTCTTTAAATTGTTCCACACAATAGAAACAGAAGGAATGTTACCAAACTCCTTCTATGGGGCTACAATTACCCTGATTCCTAAGCCAAACAAGGATGCAACAAAGAAAGAGAACTACAGACCGATCTCCCTCATGAACATTGATGCAAAAATATTCAATAAAATATTGGCAAACAGACTCCAAGAACACATCAAAACAATTATCCACCATGATCAAGTAGGCTTCATCCCAGGAATGCAAGGGTGGTTCAACATACGAAAGTTCATCAATGTAATACACCATATAAACAAACTCAAAGAAAAAAACCACATGATCATTTCACTAGATGCAGAAAAGGCATTTGACAAAATCCAACACCCCTTCATGATTAAGGTCTTGGAGAGATCAGGTGTACAGGGAACATACTTAAACATAATAAAGGCAATTTACAGCAAGCCAACAGCCAACAACAAATTAAATGGAGAAAAACTCAAAGCGATTCCACAAAAATCAGGAATGAGGCAAGGCTGTCCGCTTTCCCCATACTTATTCAATATAGTACTTGAAGTTCTAGCCAGAGCAATAAGACAACATAAGGAGATTAATGGGATACAAATTGGAAAGGAAGAAGTCAAGCTTTCCCTATTTGCAGATGACATGATAGTATACTTGAATGACCCCAAAGATTCAACCAAGGAATACAGCTTATAAACACCTTCAGCAACATAGTAGGATACAAGATCAACTCAAAAAAATCAGTAGCCCTCCTATATACAATTGACAAACAGGCTGAGAAGGAAATCAGAGATACATCACCTTTTACAATAGCCACAAATGATATAAAACACCTTGGGGTAACACTAACCAAGCAAGTGAAGGACCTATATGAAAAGAACTTTAAGTCCCTGAAAAAAGAAATTGAAGAAGATGTCAGAAAATGGAAAGATCTCCCATGCTCATGGAGAGGCAGGATTAACATAGTAAAAATGGTAATCTTACCAAAAGCAATCTACAGATTCAATGCAATCCCCATCAAAATACCAACACAATTCTTCACAGACCTGGAAAGAATAATATTCAACTTCATATGGAAAACCAAAAAATCCAGGATAGCCAAAAGAATCCTGTACAATAAAACAACCTCTGGAGGCATCACAATGCCTGACTTCAAGCTCTACTATAGAGCTACAGTAATAAAAACAGATTGGTACTGGTATCAAAACCAACATGTGGACCAATGGAATCAAATTGAAGACCCTGACATTAATCTGCACACCTATGAACATATATTTTTTTGACAAAGAATCCAAAGCTGTACAATGGAAAGAAGAAAGCATCTTCAACAAATGGTGCTGGCATAACTGTATATCAACGTATAGACAGCCGCAAATAGATGCATATCTGTCCCCATGCACAAAACTTAAGTCCAAGTGGATCAAAGACCTCAACATAAATCCAGTTACTCTGAACCTGATAGAAGAGAAAGTAGGAAGTAGTCTTGAACACATTGGCATAGGAGATCTCTTCCTAAATATAACACCAGTAGCACAGACACTGAGAGAAACAATCAATCAATGGGACCTCTTGAAACTGAGAAGCTTTTGTAGAGCAAAGGATATGGTCAACAAGACAAAGCGACAGCCTACACAGAATGGGAAAAGGTCTTCACCAACCCCACATCTGACAGAGGACTGATATCCAGAATATATAAAGAACTCAAGAAATTAGACCTCAAAATGTCCAACAGTCCAATTAAGAAATGGGCTATAGAACTAAACAGAGAATTCTCAACAGAGGAAGCTCAAATGGCTGAAAGACATTTAAGGAATTGCTCAACATCCCTAATCATCATGGAAATGCAAATCAAAACAACTCTGAGATACCATCTTACACCTGTCAGAATGGCTAAGATCAAAAACACTGAAGACAGCTTATGTTGGAGAGGATGTGGAGCTAGAGGAACTCTCCTCCACTGCTGGTCGGAATGCAAGCTTGTACAACCATTTTGGAAATCAATATGGTGCTTTCTTAGAAAATTGGGAATCAATCTCTCCCAAGACCCAGCTATATCACTCTTGGGCATATACCCAAGGAATGCTCAATCATACCACAAAGATACATGCTCAACTATGTTCATAGCAGCATTATTTGTAATAGCCAGAACTGGAAACAACTTAGATGCCCTTCATCTGAAGAATGGATAAATAAAATGTGGTACATATATGCAATCGAATACTACTCAGCAGAGAAAAACAATGACATCATGAGGTTTGCAGGCAAATGGATGTATCTAGAAAAAATCATTCTGAGTGAGGTAACTCAGACTCAGAAAGACAAACATGGTATGTACTCACTCATAGGAGGATACTAGATGTAAAACATGACTAGACTACTACTCACAACTCCAGGGAGGCTACCTAGAAAACAGGACCCCAAGAAAGACACAGGGATTGCCCAATGACAGAGAAATGGATGAGATCTACGTGAACAACCTGAACGTGAGTGGGGGTAATGAAAGGTAAGGGTCGAGCTTAGGGGAGCCGGAGATCCCAGCTGGATCAAGAACAGAGAGGGAGAACAAGGAATCAGAGACCATGATAAATGAAGACCACATGAGAATAGAAAGAAGCAAAGTGCTAGAGAGGCCCACAGAAATCCAAAAAGATACCTCCCCACAATAAACTACTGGCAATGGTCAAGAGAAAGCCCGAACTGACCTACTCTGGTGATAGGATGGCCAAACACCCTAATTGTCATGCTAGAAACCTCATCCAATGACTGACGGAATCGGATGCAGAGGTCCACGGCCAGGCCTCAGGTGGAGCTCCAGGAGTTCAATGGGCAAGAAAGAGGAGGGTTTGTATGAGCGAGAATTGTTGAGACCAAGGTTGGAAAAAGCACAGGGACAAATAGCCAAACGAATGGAAACACATGAACTATGAACCAATAGCTGAGGAGTCCCCAACTGGATCAGGCCCTCTGGATAAGTGAGACAGTTGTTTAGCTTGATCTGTTTGGGAGGAATCCAGGCAGTGGGACTGGGACCTGTCCTCAGTCCTCAGTGCATGTGCTGGCTGTTTGGAACCTGGGACTTATGCAGGAACACTTGGCCCAGCCAGGGGGGAGGGGACTGGATCTGCCTGGACTGAATCTACCAGGTTGAACTCAACCCCCAGGGGAGTCTTTGCCCTGGAGGAGATGGGAATGGGGGGTGGGCTGGGGGGAAGGCTGGGGTAGGGGTGGGAGTGGGGAGAACAAGGGAATTCGTGGCTGATATGTAAAATTAAATTAAATTATAAAATTAAAAAAAAATAACTGGTCATTAATATCGCTTAATATCAATGGACTTAATTCACCTATAAAATGACACAGGCTAATCCATCTTTCTGCTGCATACAAGAAACACACCTCATCTTCAAAGATAGATACTACCTAAGAATAAAAGGCTGGGAAAAGTCTTTCCAATCAAATGGTCTTAAGAAGCAAGTGGGTGTAACTATATTAATATCCAACAAAACACTTCAAACTAAAATCATTCAAAAGGGAACAAGAAAGACATTACATACTCATCACAGGAAAGATCCACCAAGATGAAGTTTCAATTCTGAATATTTATGCCCCAAACACAAGGGCACTCACATATGTAAAAGAAACATTACTAAAGCTTATATCACATATAAAAATCCTATACATTAATAGTGGGAAACTTCAACACTCCACTCTCACCACTGGACAGATCTGCCAAATCGAAACTTAACAGAGAAAGAAGGGGCTTAACTGATATTATGACTCAAATGGACTTAATCAATATCTACAGAACATTCCAACCTAACAAAACAGAATATACCTTCTTCTCAGCACCCCATGGAACCTTCTCTAAAATTGACCACATACTCGGTCACAAAGCAAATCTCAACAGATACAAAAAAAATATAGAATAACCTCCTATATTCTATCAGAGCATCATGCCTTAAAGTTAGATTTCAACAACAACAAAAATTACAGAAAGCCTACAATCTCGTGGAAACTAAATAATGCTCAACTGAATCACCAATGGGTCAAGCATAAATAAATAAAGAA
The DNA here is from genome assembly GCA_902168325.1 of Peromyscus nudipes. Classification (NCBI taxonomy): domain Eukaryota; kingdom Metazoa; phylum Chordata; class Mammalia; order Rodentia; family Cricetidae; genus Peromyscus; species Peromyscus nudipes. The sequence continues at coordinate 16,233 of CABHPH010129722.1, read as the reverse complement.
ATTAAAGGTTTCCTAGAGATTAATGAAAACGAATATACTACATACCCACACTTATGGGATGCTATGAAAGCAGTGATAAGAGGAAAATTCATAGCACTAAATGCACACATAAAGAAGCTGGAGAAATCTCACACTAGTGACTGAACAGCACAACTGAAAGCTCTAACTTCTTCTTCTAAACAAGAAGAAGCAAAATCACCCAAGAGGAATAGACACCAGGAAATAATCAAATTCAGAGCTGAAAACAATAAGATACAAAGAGAACAATACAAAAAATTAATGAAACAAAGACTTGGTTCTATGAGAAAATCAACAAGATAGACAAGCCCTTATCCAGACTAACAAAAAGGCAGAGAGGGAACATCCAAATTAACAAAATATAACAACTGACAATGAGGAAATCCAGAGAATCATCAAGTCATACTTCAAAAACCTATACTCCACAAAGTTGGAAAATCTAAAAGAAACGGACAATTTTCTGGAAGGTACCACATACCTAAGTTAAATCAAGGCCATATGAACTATTTAAATAGACTAATAACCCCTAAGGAAATAGAAACAGTCATTAAAAGTCTCCCAACCAAAAAAAGCCCAGGACCAGATGGTTTCAATGCAGAATTCTAGCAGATCTTCAAATAAGAGTTAATACCAATACTCTTTAAATTGTTCCACACAATAGAAACAGAAGGAATGTTACCAAACTCCTTCTATGGGGCTACAGTTATTCTGATTCCCAAGCCAAACAAGGATGCAACAAAGAAAGAGAATTACAGACCAATTTCCCTCATGAACACTGATACAAAAATCCTCAATAAAATATTGGCAAACAGACTCCAAGAACACATCAAAACAATTATCCACCATGATCAAGTAGGCTTCATCCCAGAGATGCAAGGTTGGCTCAATATACAAAAGTCTGTCAATGTAATACACCATATAAACAAACTCAAAGCAAAAAAACCACATGATCATCTCACTAGATGCAGAAAAGGCATTTGACAAAATCCAACACCCCTTCATGACAAAGGTCTTGGAGAGATCAGGAATACAGGGAACATACCTAAACATAATAAAGGCAATTTACAGCAAGCCAACAGCCAACATCAAATTAAATGGAGAGAAACTCAAAGCGATTCCACTAAAATCAGGAACAAAACAAGGCTGTCTGCTCTCCCCATATTTATTCAATATAGTACTTGAAGTTCTAGCCAGAGCAATAAGACAACATAAGGAGATCAAGGGGATATAAATTGGAAAGGAAGAAGTCAAGCTTTCAATATTTGCAGATGACATGATAGTATACATAAGTGACCCCAAAAATTTGACCAAGGAACTCTTTCAGCTGAAAAACACCTTCAATAAGGTGACAGGATACAAGATCAACTCAAAAAAATCAGTAGCCCTCCTATATACAACTGACAAATGGAATGAGAAAGAAATCAGAGAAACATCACCTTTAACAATAGTCACAAATAATATAAAATATCTTTGGATAACTCTAAGCAAGCAAAGGATCTGTATGACAAGACCTTTAAGTCCCTGAAGAAAGAAATTAAAGAAAATATCAGAAAATGGAAAGATCCCCCATGCTCATGGATAGGTAGGATTAACATAGTAAAAATGGCAATCTTACCAAAAGCAATCTACAGATTCAATGCAAATCCCCATCAAAATCCCAACACAATTCTTCATAGACCTGGAAAGAACAATACTCAACTTCATATGGAAAAACAAAAAACCCAGGATAGCCAAAAGAATCCTGTACAATAAAACAACCTCTGAAGGCATCACAATGCCTGACTTCAAGCTCTACTATAGAGCTACCATAATAAAAACATCTTGGTACTGGCATAAAAACAAACAAAAAAATAGCATCTTCAACAAATGGTGCTGACATAGCTTGATGCCAACATGTAGATGTTGCAAATAGATCCATATCTGTCACCGTGCACAGAACTTAAGTCCAAGTGGATCAAAGACCTCAATATAAATTGAGTTACTCTGAACCTGATAGAAGAGACAGTAGAAAGTAGTCTTGAATGCATTGGCACTGAAGATCACCTCCTAAATACACCAACAGTAGCACAGACACTGAGAGCAACAATTAATAAATGGGACCTATTAAAACTGAGAAGCTATTGTAGGGCAAAGGGCATGGTCAATAAGATAAAACAACAGCCTACAGAGTGGGAAAAGAACTTCACCAACCCCACATCTGACAGATGGCTGATATCCAGAATATATAAAGAACTCAAGAAACTAGACATCAAAACCCTTAACAGTCCAATTAAAAAAAATGGGCTATAGAGCTAAACAAAGAATTCTCAACAGAAGAAGCTCAAATGGCTGAAAGACATTTAAGAAATTGCTCAACATCCTTAGTCATTAGGGAAATGCAAATCAAAACAACTCTGAGATACCATCTTACACCTGTCAGAATGGCTAAGATCAAAAACATTGAAGACAGCTTGTGTTGGAGAGGATGTGGAACAAGGGGAACACTCCGCCACTGTTGGTGGGAATGCAAACTTGTACAGCCACTTTGGAAATCAGTATGGCGCTTTCTCAGAAAATTGGGAATCAATCTCCCTCAAGACCCAGCTATACCACTCTTGGACATATGTCCAAGGAACGCTCAATCATACCACAAAGACACACACTCAACTATGTTCTTAGCAGCATTATTCGTAATAGCCAGAACCTGGAAACAACCTAGATGCCCCTCAACTGAAGAATGGATAAAGAAAATGTGACACAATGGAATACTACTCAGCAGATAAAACAATGACATCATGAAATTTGCAGGCAAAGAGATGGAACTAGAAAATATCATCCTGAGTGAGATAATCCAGAATCAGAAGGACAAACATGGTATGTACTCACTCATAAGTGGATACTAGATGTAAAGCAAAGGATAACCAGACTGCAACTCAAAGCTCCAGGGAGGCTAGATAGTAAAGAGGACCCTAGGAAAGACACAGGGATCACCCAGTGACAGAGAAATGGATAAGATCTACATGAGGAAAGTGGGGGCGAGGGGGGTTAATGGAGGGCAAGGGTCGGGGGAAAGGGAGCTTAGGGGAGCAGGAGATCCTAGCTGGATCAGGAACAGAATGGGAGAACAAGGAAAGAGATACCACAATAAATGAAGACACCATGGGAATAGGAAGAATCAGAATGCTAGAGAGGTCCCCAGGAATCCACAAAGATGACTCCAGTATAGACTACTGGCAATGGTCGAGAGGGGGCCTGAGCTGACCTACTCTGGTGATCAGATGGCTGGACATCCTAACTGTCATGATAGAACTCTCATCCAGTGACTGATGGAAGCAGATGCAGAGATCCAGGGCCAAGCCCTAGGCAGAGCTCCAGGAGTCCAATTGATGAGAGAGAGGAGGGATTATATGAGCAAGAGATATGGAGACCATGATTAGAAAAAGTACAGAGACAACTAGCCAAACTAGTAGAAACACATGAACTGTGAACCAACAGCTGAGGAGCCCCCATGGAACTGGACCAGGCCCTCTGGATAAGTGAGACAGTTGTTTAGCTTGAACTGTTCAGGAGGCCACCAGGCAGTGAGACCAGGACCTGTCCTTAGTGCATGAGCCAGCTTTTTGGAACCTAGTGCCTATGCTGAGACACTTTGCTCAGCCTTGGTGCAGGGAGAAGGGAATTGGACCTGCCTCAACTGAATGTGCCAGTCTCTGCTGACTCCCCAGGGGAGACTTTGCCTTGGAAGAGGTGGTAATGTGGGGTGGGTTGTGGGAGAAGGTTGGGGGGTGGAAGGAGGGAGGATAGGGGAATCCGTGGTTGATATATAAAACAAATAGAAAATCTCTTCATAAAAAGGAAAAAAAGAAGTAGATGTCCAACTTTTAGGGATTGGAACCCTATCTCAGATAAAACAGAGTTTGAGATGGGTTGAATGCATAGGACCAGAAGGACAGAGAGGAAGTTTGAAGCCATATGTGGCAAATGTTGCAGTCAATCTTTGGGGCCAAGATCTGTTACAGCAATGGAATATCCAGATTAAAATTCCTACAATCTCAGAAAGGGAATACAGATCAATGCATGTTTCTATGAATAATATTATAACATATTATAAAAAATAGCCACCAACCATTCAGGCTGTACATAAACAGAGCACAACTGCTGTTGAACTCTCAGAAGTATCAACAGCCTTACCTTTAAAATGGCTAACTGATAAACCTGTCTGGGTTGAACAATGACCTTTGACAAAAGAGAAATTACAAGCTTTAGAACAGCTGGTCCAATAACAGTTAAATGCTCAACACATTGAAGAATCTACCAGCCCTTGGAATTCTCCTGTATTTGTTATTAAAAAGAAATCTGGTAAATGGAGAATGGTAGCAGACCTAAGAGCAATTAACAAGGTAATTCAGCCAATGGGCTCTCTACATTCTGGAATTCTTTTGCCTACTTTGTTACCTAAAGGATGACCTCTCAGAGTTATTGATTTAAAAGACTGTTTCTTCTCAATACCCTTACAAGAAAAAGACAGAGAAAGATTTGCCTTCACAGTGCCTACTAATAATAAGTCTCAGCCAGTTAAAAGATATCAATGGAGAGTCCTCCCATAGGGAATGGTAAATAGCCCCACCCTGTGCCAATATTTTGTACAACAGCCATTGGAAGTAATATGTAAACAATTTCCTGAATCTATAATTTATCATTACATGGACGATATTTTGCTATTTGCTTATTCAAATGCAGATACTTTAAAAAGAATGTTTGAAGAAGTAAAGAAAATGTGGCCTTGTTGGGGACTACATATTGCTCCTGAAAAGATACAAAGAGGAGATTCTATTAATTATTTAAGATATAAAATAGGTCTACAAAAAATTAGACCCCAAAAGGTGCAAATTAGGAGAGATTGATTATGGACTCTTAATGACTTCCAAAGATTATTCGGAGACATTTCCCACCTATGAACCGTTGTTGGGGTAAAAAATGATGAACTGAATAATTTGTTCAAACCTTAGAAGGTGACAATGACTTAAATAGTCCAAGAGAATTATCAGCTGAAGCTGAGAGAGAATTGGCCGTGGAGGAAATGAAAGTATAGGAAGGACATGTGGATGGTGTGGATCCAAAGCCTGATTATATTTGGTTATTTTACCCTCTAGGCATTCTCCTACAGGATTTTAATGCAGAGGGAAGATATTATATTAGAGTGGATATTTCTACCAAATAAACAGAGTAAAAAATTAAAAACTTATGTGGAAAAGATCTCTGGCTTGATTTTAAAAGGAAAATTGAGACTTTGTCAATTAGCAGGAATAGACCCAACAGAAATTGTAGTACCTTTAACTAAGGATGAAATTGACAAATCATTGGCAGAAAGTGAACCTGGCAAAGAGCTGGCAGTAATTTGGGGGGAGAGATTAGTAGCAAATATCCCCAAAGTGACAGAATTCAACTTATAAAGAGAGCTGATTGGATTCTGCCTCAAAGTGTTTGGGAAACACCTATATCTGGAGCACATACATTTTATACAGATGCAAACAAACAAGGAAAGGCAGGTTAAAAGTCAGAAATTTTAAGTAAAATGGTTCAAATTCCTTATAATACAGTTCAAAAATCACAATTGTATGCTATTCTGTTGGTATTAATGGATTTTTCTGAACCTCTCAACATAGTTACTGACTCTCAGTATGCTGAAAGGGTGGTCTTAAATATTGAAACTGCAGAATTTATCCCTGCTGAGTCAGAATTAACTTTGTTATTTATTCAGTTACAAGAAATTATCAGGAATAGGAAGTGTCCCTTATATATAACTCGCATCCAATCCCATACAGGTCTGCCAGGACCTCTAACACAAGGTAATGATGAGATTGATCAGTTACTAATAGGTAAAATGATAGAAGCCTCAGAATTTCATAAGAAATACCATGTAAATAGCAAAGGTTTGAAGAAGGATTTCTCCATCATTTGGCAACAAGCTAAGGAAATTGTAAGAAAATGTCCTACTTGTTCCTTCTATAACCAAACTCCATTACCTGCAGGGAGCAATCCAAAAGGTATACAAAGAAATGAAATTTGGCATATGGATGTGTTTCATTTCGCAGAGTTTGATAGATTAAAGTATGTACACCATACTAGTGACACTTATTCAGGATTTCAGTGGGCAACTCCTATGAGTTCTGAAAAGGCTGATTCTGTGATTACACACATATTAGAAGTTATGGACATCATGGGAATACCTGCACAAATTAAGACCAACAATGCCCCAGTGTATGTCTCCAGTAAAATGAAACAGTTTTTTGCCTAATCCAATATAAAGCATGTTACAGTTATACCACACAATCTCACAGGCCATAGAAAGATCCAATCAAACTTTAAAGGAGATGCTAAGTAAACAGCAACAGAACAACGACTCCTAGAAATAGATTGCATAGTGCTTTATTAACCTTGAATTTTCTCAATGCTGATGAGAAAGGAACAACAGTTGCAGAGAGACATTGGACGACAGACCAAACTCCTGAGCTAAACCAACCAGTTTATTTCAAAGATGTGTTGACCTCAGAATGAAAACCAGGATACATCCTACATTGGGGAAGGGGTTTTGCTTTTGTTTCCACAGGAGAAGAAAAGCTATGGATACCAACAAAATTAATAAAAATTTGATCAGAACAAGAGAAACCCCTTGGTGAGAAGTAAAAGTTCACCCACAGATGTGATGTCTCTAAAAGTTGTAAGAAAAATTTAACAAACAAGGGTCGGGGCAGGGTTCTGTCTTTTGTCTTTACAGGATAATAGAAATACCCACATTCCAGAAATAGTAAGACCGCGGATACCCAAACATCTACAACAGGAGAAAAGAACCTATTGGTACCAATCTACACAGGGTAAAATCTCACTGCCTAACATCTATATCTCTTTAACTCTAGAAAAGTTATGGTTCTGATTCAATTATATATCAAGCTGGCTTTGGAGTTGGAAGTTGTCTTCCTCCTTCTCAAAACCCAAGCATATTACTAAAAGAAAAAATTTAAGAGATTCTGTCTCATGTCAGAGAAGTCGTCTGGTGTGGGACAGAAGAAAACCAAAAAAAGGAGACCATTGTCACCAAGATTCTAGTTCTCTCCATGCTTATTTTTGATTTCTCGGAATTCTTTTTTACATGTCATGTTATCTTTAAAGCCAAACTTTCCATTTTGATATTAATAATGCTCAAGTTTTCCACAGTAAAAAATAAGCTTTCTTCAATAGCAATTTCAGAAGTCTCCAGAAGGAAGATGGAGCCCCACAACAACTCTACCCAGTCCAGAATGATGCCATGGTGCCAAAGAACATTACTCATGCTTAGCTTTGGACTGAAAACTCTTCAGGACCGTTCCAAGATGAGATGGTCCATCACACTACACTTTTAGCCAGAATATCAGACAATTTTATCCATTTCTGAGACTAGCTGCATACCCTATGGATAGCCCTATTGAGACATAACAATCTAAGCTTTCTTACAGCACCCCACATGGATACCATTGCCCCCCAAACAACAGGAAGTAATGATAAAAGAATGATGCCCCTCTGCCAAATGTTTCATTTTTCTCAAGGTTATGAATGGATGGTTGTAGGGTTGGAGGTGGAACAATAAAATTTGGACTCAGTATTCTTTTTTAGAAAAGAAAAAGAGGAATGGATAGGTATAGGATATTAAGGTAGACTATTGTATTTACTAGTAAACTAATTTAGTAAAATATCAGCCTTAGATAATTTGCACTGATGTGGATTCTTGTATATTGATAAAAATGCAAGCTATTTTTATATTCCTATTTAAGATAAATTGTATTTGATACAAATACAAAGCTGTACCTGTTGTAATATACATATATTTCTACTCCTGTTTGAAATATTTTGCATATAGATACAAATGTAAAATTGTATTTGTCATACTGTATGTATGTTCTACCTTTGTTTAGAGTATTTAGTACATTGATATATATTTAGGATTATTGTCATATTGCATTTTATGCTACATATACATTCCTACCTCTGTTTAAGCTATTTTGTATATTGTCACAATCTTGAGGTCATTGTCCTTATACGGTACATCTGCTTACAGACTGTTTATCTTGTTATGTGAATTCTTAGTCCTTAAGTTATTTTAGTAGAGAAGACTTACTGAGTTATAATCACTCACGACTGTCATTTCTATAGTTATGTTAGCTAGGCTCTTCAGACTTACAGAAACATATGTCAGATGGATAGGTAGTCTTCAAACACTTCATTGACCTAGAGAATATGGCATTTAAATGTTTTGATAATTTAGGATTCCATTGATGTGAGACACAATTGCTCCTGACAGCACTGATCTGATCCTGAGAGAATGTTGGGCTTCTGAGACATTTCCATTTGGAAGTTTGTCTTCCTCTTGGCACAAAAAATGGCCTATTGGGCAAAGAACTGCCCCTGCCTCAACTGTTCACAGTACAAATACTGTCCCTTTGGTACTAGCAGGTCACAAGGAAAAGCAATTATTGAGCTCTGCCAAGACTAGGTAGGATAGTCTTTCAAAAAACATGCTTCTGAAAATGGTCTGACAGATACTCTAGGCCTGTAGCTAATTTGAATGCACCAACAATACTAAGAAATTCAAGGTGACTGTCTAGGCTGCCAGCTGTCTCTGTCTACTCTTGTAAGACTCCCGAAGTTTGCTTGCATCCTTCTCCCATTTCTCAGGTATTATTATATTCCCTCTCAGGTCTTTGATGGGATTGGAGACAGACAGTTATAATTACAATCTTCTTGTGTCTTAGCTAGAACATATTAAGTATTAGATTCAGGTTATTCAATGTAGGACATCTTTTGGAATGATCTCTGCAATGTGCCATTTTTTGTTCTAGACTCCTCTGGATTTTAGTATGTGTTTCTTGTTTGGTGTTGTTCTTGATGGTGTAGTTTCATCTTGTATAGGTCATTATCCCTTATTCCTCTGGGACAATATTTAGTAATCATCCCTATTGTAAATAGTTTTGTATTAGGTTAGAATTTTCTTATTCAGACAAAAGGGGGGAGATGTAATGGGTTAATGATTGCCCAGAGTCTGGGGAAGATGCTAAGTCTGGCGTGGGATATCTGAGGAAAAATATATATGTACACTATGATCTTAAGTCTGTTAACTTTATTCAACTAAGACAAAATTTTATCTTTACAGCTACAGCTCTGTCAGGCATTCAGAGCAGGAATAAATCTAGATACACCAAGCTCCTTGTCCATCTACTTTATTTCTCTGGGATGAAATCCTGTCTACATAGCTTCAATTCCATCCTGATACTCAGTTCCTCTTTGTCCTCACTTTTACTGCCCTCTCATAGTCCTGCTAACAACTAAGCTCTTATGCTTCCAGCCTCATCTTCATCCTGTTTCTTTACCCTGCATCTCTACTTGCTCTCTACTCCTGGCTCTGATAAACTCTGATAAACTCTGTTCTTTTAATAAAGAAACAGTAAAAGGTCATTTAGAAATCTATTTGGTGAGCTATCTTTTACTTGAAATTGGATAGCAAGGCAAATTATCTTTAGACCTGGTAAATGGAAATATAATCTAAATGATCTCAAGGTGTAATTTAGACTAAACCCTGGCAGTAAGAGTCATGGCATAGTTTAAAGTAGGAAACTTAAAACATTTTTAAAAAGCCAGAGGGCTAAGTAATGAGTTGATTATATTTGGCATACTTAGCATGTATATGAATATAATTATGTATATGTCAGGGAATTTGATCATTATTAAGATGATCAAGCTTTAATTTGTATCTTAATAATTATCTTTAAAAGCTTATAATTTAAGTCAATTGATCCTTAACAGTTTACAGTCAAGTTGACCAATAAATCAATACATTGTATTTCTTAATTATATTTAATAGTTTATAATTAAAGTAAACTTATTCTTAACAGTTCATGAGTTAGTTGTCCTTGTAAACTTAGAACTTTAAGTGTTATACCTGCAGGTTAGCCTTAATAATACTAAGTTTGTTCTAAAGTCACTTTAATACAGAAACAAGAGCTCTTATACAGAAATATAGCATGTAAGGAGAGTAACAATTTAATAAATCTTTTATGGTGTATCATGAATTAAGATAAGCACAGTGAAAACACAAAATAATTGTTATATGAATTTAAAAAAAGAGGAAAGGATCTCTCTCTTTTTTATTCTTATTTTATGTGTATTGGTGTCCTGTCTGGATGCACATCTGTGTGTGGAATGTCATATCCCTTGGAAGTGGAGTTACAGACAGTCCCAGGGGAGCTGGCACTGGCAGACAGTTGTGAGCTGCCATGTGGGCACTGAGAATTGAACCTGTGTCCTCTGGAAGAGCAGCCAGTGCTCTTAACCTCTAAGCCATCTCTCCAGCCTCAAGAGGATCCATTTGTAAAAGTTGCAGCCTCAGTCACTGGTAATGGCAAGGTGGGAGGAGAAGTGGAGACATTGAGCTCAGACACGTGTACTGGTGGGTTAGATTCAAAGAGAAAAAGAAAAGCAGATATTTTAAAAGGTATAAGCATTTATTAAGGTAGGATTTTTTGGTCTCCAGACATCTCCAGATGTCCAAGAAAACCCATAAGAAGTCAGATAGTGGGAAGGTGTCCCTTCCTTCATATCTGATAATTAGAAGTTCTTATACTTGGCCAAGGTTTTAACTAAGAACTTTGTAGAAAATAGTCCATTTACAAAGAAAAAGATAGAGAAAAAGACAGGTTTTCTTGTTTGTTTGTTTGTTTGTTTAATACTGCCATAGGAGAGCTGGGAGTTGCCATAGTTTTAAAACTGGCTCTGGCAGGGCTTTGAGGTTTGCATTGTTATTTAAATGAAGGCTACAGGAACTGAGATCCTAGCTAGCTGTAGGGCAGTTTCAAATTTTACAGTTCAAGCTAACCCTTTAGTTTTACAGCGAGTTATAGCAGAAAAAATTGTTTGAAACGTGGATTGTCATCTCAGAGAAAATAGCAAACTAGAGTCAATGGACTCTAGTATAAGTTCTCAGGAGGTCTTGTGGTGTAATCTCTATGTAAGACCCTGAATTAAATAATAGTGGGTTTCTCCCTAGAAGGGAGGGATTAGAATCTCCTCCATTTATCACATTCTGCTAGTAAAGCCATTCCATAAGGTCAGTGGCTTTTCCTTATCTAAGCCTGTAAACTGACTGGAGCTGACTGAAATGCCTTTTGTCTTTAGCCTGTGTCCTATAATTTTTATTAAAAGCTGTTTTTGTTTGGACTTGTTTTGGCCCATGGTGTAAGAAAGATTCTTTATAGGGAAAAGGTACTCAAATTACTCACCACTAAGAGGCACAGAGTCCCTCTGGTCTGCAGCACCTTTGGTGAGATCCGTTGGTAGCTGGAGCTTCAGGGGTCACCTTAACGACTCCCCAGGGAAACTGCCTCATCTCTGGACAGCCTCCACCAAGTGGCACCTCTCGTCCTGGATGTGCTTGGTTGATTACCCTTCTGGGATCTGGGCACCCAAGGTGCTAGGTTTTGTATAATATTTAAGGTCCAATCTTAATATAATACTATCCCAGGGGGCTCAGAAGGGGTACTACCAGTGGTATGGGAATGAATCTAGATACATGGAGCTCTTTAGTCCATTCATTTTATTCCTCTAAGTGAATTCTTTTTATATAGCTTTCTTTAGTCCATTTACTTTATTCTATCTATGTAATTTTACTCACCACTCATAAACTATTTAGATTCACGGGTCTGTATCACCCTTGGTGAGATCTGCAATGTAGCTGAAACCTATGTACTTGGTTACCTACTCCCCTGGTATTTTGAGTATCATGTTCAGGCACCAGATATTGATTGCCCAGAGCCTGGGGAAGATGCTAAGTCTAGCGTGGGATATCTGAGGGAAAAATCTGCGTACACTATGCTCTTATGTCTGTTAACTTTATTCAGCTAAGATAAAATTTTATCTTTACAGTCAGGCATTCAGAGCAGGAATAAATCTAGATACACCAAGCTCCTTGCCCATCTACTTTGTTTCTCTGGGATGAAATCCTGTCTACATAGCTTCAATTCCATCCTGACACTCAGTTCCTCTTGGTCCTCACTTTTACTGCCCTCTCATAGTCCTGCTAACAACTAAGCTCTTATGCTTCCAGCCTCATCTTCATCCTGTTTCTTTACCCTGCATCTCTACTTGCTCTCTACTCCTGGCTCTGATAAACTCTACAAGAGTTCTGCCTTACCATCTACAAAACCTCTGGGTTCTTCCCTTCTGGGTCATGCTGTTCTGTCAGCCTCTACAGAAAACACCTGTTCCTTCTTCCCCTGGCCACGTGGTTCTCTCTCTCCTCGGGAATGTAGCTCCACCCTACCTTCCACCTTGATATGTAGAAACCTCTTTTGTTTTCAGTCAATTGTTCTGGAGAGCCACTAGGTCTCAAGGCAAGGGGATGGTCTGAGCTCCATTAGCACAAGAAACAAAGCTGTGTCTCCAGCCAGTTTGTCTCCTAGGCTCAGCAGGGGGAGTTAGTTACCTAGAAGTTCAGCAGGTCTGAGGAGCTAAACTGTTTGCCAAATGGTCTGGGAATATTTGGGCACATGAATTTCATAGCAGAAGGCAGCTGAAATATTAAAAGCTGGATGACACCAAATATTCATAATAAATGGCTTGCCTTTTGCCAGACCCTTGGCTGGTCAAAGTATAGCTTTAATACACGGCTGTACTCCTTATAACATATTCTTGTGGCTCACCACAGTGGATAGCTCTTCCATCTTTGACCTTGAAACACTGCCCCTAGAGTGACAGCAGGTAACTGCCACACCTACCTATGACCTGCCCCTGGGGCTGACCTGTCCCTGGGGTGTGGCTGAGAGGGAGCCCCTTAAGACTCAAGGTGCATGTGTGTTTGGCCCTTCTTGATACCTTGTGGTCCTGGAAGCTGAATGGGACACCAAGCCAGAGTTCTCCCCTGGGTGGTAAGTCATCTCTCCCAGATCCTGTAACCAACCCCTATTGTCTGTAAGTGATCCCAGAAATAAACCTCTCTTGATTACCAGATAAATTACATGGAACTGCCTCATTAATCACAGTAACATAGAACCAAGATGATTCCTCATCAATTATATTTATGTGATTAATGAAATAATTTAAATTATCATTTGAATATTTTGGATAGAAATTATCTGTTGATCACATGCATGGTTTTAAATAGCTCATCATTATTTTGTGATGTAAAATTTGCTTCAGACCACAACATGCAAAAGGTGATTTCAGTACTTGTTTTTCAATTTATTGAGTTGGACAATATAGATCAGGAAAGAAGCACCTAGGATACGGATGCTTTGTATGCAGTAGGCACATGATAAGTCCATGCACATGTTACATGTATACACTGGAGGAAAACTGAACCATCAATATCAATATCTGCAAGATTTTAGTTTAAGAAGATGACTGTGCAACAGCATAATGGTAAAACAGACTAAAACACATTAATCAAATTGAACTGTTACTCATAAACTCTTGTAGAATGAACTATTCAATCATTAAAAATATTTAATTCTACATAGAATAATTTTATATATTCTACATAATTTGAATTTAATGATTTGCAGATGCAGATGTTTACAATGGACATTCAGTTCAGTGAGAGGCCAACATGGATGCATGTTGGAAAGAAATAACAGTTGCCATCTCTGTAGTAGTATTGAGTTCACACTCTCTATACTAAATCGAGGTATTTCAGGAAGTGGTGACATAATGACCAAATTAGGCTTATTAATGTAATTCAAGTTATGACTAAATAAATAAATAATGACAGGAAAAGAATAAACTTGTTCACTTACTTCCCAAGAAACATGATGTGCTATATTGATAACCAATAATTAATGAGAGAGCATTTGAAATTGTTGGTGTGGAATGTTGACTTATTAGAATCTGAAACAACAAAGGAACTTTTAGGAGATAAAACTCTAAAGAGCTTGGAGTTGTCTTAGGATAAAAGGTAAACCTTAGCATTGATTTGTGATAAGTCACTTCTCATCAGATATGGTGCAGTACGTGAAATGTTCAGAAAGTCAGTGAAGGGTGCACAACATGCCCCAAGGATTTCCGGTCCAAAGCGTCCCGTAACCAGGTAACACACCCAACAGACCCGGACACATTTGCCCGGCGGACACACATCCGCCCGGCTACAATAGCCATTTCCGGTCAAGGCGTCTCGCGTGACCAGGGTCCGTGAGGTCACGTAGCCACGCAAGCGCGCAGCGTGCCTACGTCATCTACGTCCACCTGGACACGCCCCGCCTTATAAAAAGAGTCGCCATGACTAATCTAACTCTCTTCCTCACACGTGCTTTCTTCCGCGCGGTCACTTACCCCCTCTGTCCCCCCAATAAACTCTACCAACGGATTCTGTCGTGTTCCGTGACGTTTTCTTGCAGGGTAACAGCGAAAAATAACTAACAGTCAGTATGCACACATACAGCAGAACCACTGCCTCTAGAAAAATGTGACCTTTCTGGCCTATGAAGATCAATTGAGGATAGCACTCACCTGTGTGGCTCTGGGCTTCTCTGTATTCTACTGTTTGTGTTCTTGGTGTCTTTGGGAAGTACCACAATGCTCCCATAGTCAAGGCTAATAATCAGGCTCTCACTTATCTCCTGCTCATCACTCTGACATTGTTTTCTCTGTCCCTTCCTCTTCATTGGTCAGCCTAATGCAGCTACCTTTATCCTACAGCAAAACACATTTGGAGCTCTGTTCAAGGAGCCTTTCTCCACTGCCTTGGCCAAAACCATTACTGTAGCTCTAGCACTCAAGTCATTGTTCCAGGGAGAATGTTGAGGTGGTTAATGATATCAAGGGCCTTTAACTTCATTATTCCTGCCTGTACCCTTACCCAACTTGTGTTCTGTAGAATTTGTCTGACTGCCTCTCCTCCATTTATCAACTCAGATGCTAATTCTGAACATGGGCACATCATCATTGTGTGCAACAAAGGCTCTAATGTTGCCTTTCACTGTGTTGTGAGATACCTCTGCTGGTTGGCACATTGGAGCTACACTATGGCTTTTCTGTCTAGAAACTTGCCAGTTATATTAAATAAGGCTCAGTTCCTATCATTCAGCACGCTGGCATTCTTCAGTGTGTGTGTTACCTTCCTCCGTGTCCTCCTCGGCACCAAGGGGAGGATTATGGCAGCCATGGAAGTCTTCTCCATCTTGGCTTCTAGTACTGGGTTCCTAGGCTGAATTTCTGTTGCCAATCACTACATTATTTTGTTAAGACCACATAGGAACTTGCTTTTTCAAATCATGGATGCAGAACATTCTATAGGAAATGTCCATCTTACATCTTAGTTCATGTGTTTCTTGATTACTTAAAGCTCTTTAAGCCAGTTTAGCACTATTCCAACAGTTAGAAATAATGTTGCAATTTAGGATTTTATGTTTAGTGGTTTCATGTGTTGATGAAATCCATCTTTATGCCCTCAACCTCTAATGTCATTTTCAGATTTCTCTAAATTAGAAAACTCACTTCTATAAAATTTCATTCACTATCAATCAATATTGAAACAGATATGCAATGTGTATGTATTATTTTCCACTTCAACATTTCTTGACTTTGCATTTAATGCACCAAATGTTTCCATTTGTATGCATGTGTTTTAATAGCTTTTATACGCTTCATGAATGCATCCTGGTTTCATTTCATGTATGCTTTCCCTCTGAAGAAAAGCTTATTTAAAAAAATCAAATGCCAATTGTTCCTCAGCTAGAGGTAGGTCTTTATTGCTACCACCAATCTCAATGCAGGGATTTGGTCTCCCCTGTGCTTACACTAGGCTTGTGCATGCTATCACACTTAATCTGAGTTCATATGCTCAGTTGCCTTTTGTTCTGAGAAAAGAGTTTCCTTGTAGTTATTGAATATCACTGACTTTCACAGTCTTTCCACTCTTTCACAATGATCCAGGAGCCTTCTGAGGAGGGTATACGAAGTAACTGTCCCATTTAAGACTGGCCATTCTCCACACTTACAATGTACCTTGGCTAATTTTTTTTTTGTCTCTGAGTTAGTCATCATCTGCTCCAAAGAGAACCTTCTTTTCATGTTAGTTAACTCTGAAATTGACCATTCCTTGGATATATGCCCAAGAGTGGTATAACTGGGTCTTGAGGGAGATTTATTCCCAGTTCTCTGAGAAACTGCCATACTGATTTCCAAAGTGGCTGTACAAGTTTGCACTCCCACCAACAG
>CABHPH010129721.1:55543-80281 GCA_902168325.1 Peromyscus nudipes | reverse complement strand
TATTTATTTATTTATTTATTTATTTATTTATTTATGTATTTATGTATGTATGTATGTATGTATGTATTTATTTATTTATTTATTTATTTATTAATAGGATTTATTAGAGTGGCTTACAGTTTATGGTTTGATTGCCCCAACAAAGGCTGTTTCTCAAAGTAAAGTCCAAGAATTCAATAATTAATTGTTCAGTCCATAAGGGTAGATGTCTTTGCTGGTCTTCAGTATCGTCTGGAATCCTGAAAATGTAGGCTCTGGTACCTGTGAAGGCATGAACTTGGCAGTAAGAGCCAAGGCCAGTGGGCAATGATCAAAAGCTCCTTTCTTCCACGTTCTTTATACAGGCTGTCACCAGAAGGTGTGGCCCAGATTTAGGGTGGGTCTTGAATCTCAAATGATTTAGTTAAGAAAACTCCCTCAAAGGTATGTACATCCAGCAACTTCAGGTTTAGTTAATACAGATGTAGTCAGGTTGACAACCATCACACTTGGGGTTGGATGTCCAGCCAATGTACCCAATCAACAAATTCTAGTTCAGTGAGAGACCCCTATTTCGAAAAATAAGGTAGAAAGTGATTGAGGAAGACACCCAACATCAACTTCCGGCCTCCTCACACACATACACCACATATACACACTCACCACATACACACATACGCATACCTAAGACTAGAACACAACAAGTGAAGGACCTCAAGAAGAAAGCATCTGGAGCCATCCAGGGGAAACTCAATTCCAATGAAGATATCTGATAAGAGACACAGAGTGGCAGACAGCTGAAGCAGAGATGTGTGGGAATGCTGGAGCCACTGGAAGACAGCAGAAAGAGGCAACCGATTCTCTCCCTACTGACTCTGGAGAGACTGTGGTCCTGCTGACACCTTCAGTTTGGACTTGTGGACGCCTGTGAGTAGATACATCCCTGTGAGAAGATTCATCCACCAAGCTTGTGATGATTTATTACAGCAGCCACAGAAGTCACACACACACACACACACACACACACACACACACACACACACACACACGTCACAGGACGTCTGTGGGAGCTGAAAGAGAGCCTGTGCCTCAGCAGCCAGCACTCCACCCCTGTAGCATTGAGCACCACCCTCTTCTCTTCCCTGTGCCTCCATCTTTCTTCTCACCGTGGGATGGGATGTAGGACAAAGACACCAGAGCTTTCGCTCCCTCACACAAGCTCCTTCACCACTCAAATCCTTCCCAGAAACGGGACTGTGCCATTGTCCAACTTTCCCACACTTTACTGAGTTCTGAGACAGAATCCTCTGAGTTCCCAGGTCTTCAAATGTCTCCATCTGTCACAGAGGATGGTGGGTACCTGTCCTCGCCGTCAGGTCCTCACTGGAGGAGACAAAGTGCACCACACTGGACAGTCTCTCCCTTGGTCTTCCAGTGAAAGAGGTCTCTGGGCAAGTCCTTCGACCCCTCAAATACATAATTACCAAAGTTATATTTTAGGGATTATGAGATTCTCTCCCTCCTACTCGGGGGCTCATGAGGGAAACTTCATATGAATATTGAAAACCAAAAGAGTAGCTGTGGGGTTAGGCTTATGGTGGTGCATGTCTGTAGCCTCAGTTCCCAGGAGGCTGCAACAGGAGGACTGTTGGGGGTTCAAGTCTAGCTCGGGCTATATGGAGAGTACCAGGCCAGCCTGAACTACATAATGAGATCCTCTCTCAACTAGCAAAACAAAAACAAAACAAAAAACCTATGAATGGTGGCAGATACAGACATGAAATGCATAGGGATGGTAGCAGAAAGAATGGGAGGGAGGAGAAATTAATGGTTCACAGTGGTGTTACTGAAGTGCATCATCCCTCACCCACACCATACAGTCGCCTCCTAACTCTTCCCTCCTGGAATGTTATGGTTTGAAATATCCCTCAGAAGCTTACTGTAGTGGTTTGAATGAGAATGGCCTCCGTAAACTCACTCATACATTTGAATACTCGGTCCCCAGTTGGTGGAACTGCTTGGGGAAGGACTAGAAGGTGTGTCATTATTGGAGGAGGTGTGTCACTTAGGTTTCAAAAGTCCACACCCTTCCCCATGAGCTCTCTCTGCCTCGTGCTCACGGATTAAGATGTGAGCTTTCAGCTCCAGCTCCAGCTCCAGCACCATGCCTGCCTGCCTGCTGCCATTTTCTCTGCCACGATGGTCATGGACCTTGGGAACCACGAGCTCCAAATTAAACACTTTCTTTCATAAGTTGTCTCAGTCATTGTGTTTTATCACAGCAGTTGAAAAGCAACTAAGAAACTCACAGTTTGAGCACTTGGTACTTATGGTATTCTTTTGAAGGCTTTTGGGGGCCTTTGGGAGGTTAGGATCTGGGTGGCAGAAGTGGGTCCCTAAGGGCCAGCCTTTAAGGGATAACCCATTCTGTGTTTCTAGCCGGCTTGCTCTCCTCTCTCATCTGCAGACACACGAACTATCTCCACCACATGCTGTAACCATGGTGGACAGCACTGCCCCTGCAGCCACATCTCCCACTACAATGGACTTCAACCCCATGAACCTGTGAGTCAGAACCTTTCCTTCCATACGTTGTTTCTGTTACTGAGTCATACCGACACCACCAGAACTAACACAGCTCCAGTCTCCTTTCTCCTCACTCTTTCCCGGCACTAGGATCATCCAGGCAATTCCAGTGGGGATGGGGAAAAAATTAAACCCACTTATGTATCTAATGATCTCTTCCCTGTTTAAGCCCCTCGGTGGTTTCCTACCTCAAAGATCCTGGCTCTGCTTCTAGTCCTGTTATGTGTGGAAGAAGAAACAGTCCCCATTGGATTAGATCCTGTGGTGGGCTGAATAAGAAACGTCCCCCACAAGCTCGTGTAAGCACTTGGTCCCTGGTCGGTTGCTCTGTTTGCAAACCTTTAGGAGGTTGAGACTTGCTGGAGGAAGTATGTATGTCACAGGGGGTGGATTTGAGGGTTTTCTGTCTCACTCCACTTCTAGCTTGCTCTCTCTTTATCCTTTTGGAGGTTGAAGATGTGACCTATCAGCTTCTGGCGCTGGCCACCTACTTGCTGCCATGCCTACCCTGAGGGTATGGATTGCACATCTGGAACTGTCAGTCAAAATAAACTTTTCTTCCATAAATTGATTTTGGTCATGGTATTTTATCAACGAAATGGTAGTAACTGATACAGACTCCAAATGAAATGGTAGCCAAGGACCTACCCTATAGTTAGTCAGTGAAGGCAGTTTTCCTAGCTGACCCCACAATCCCTCCTCTCTTCAACTGGTCAAAATGCTTTCCAATTTATCTACCAACAAACAGCACTTAGCTATTAGCTGCAGCTATAGATAAATAGAAACAGAGACTAAATAGGTCTGACGCTTGGCCTCCAGCTCTTCATCCAAAGGGGACGATGTGACCTTCACATTCATGCCTAAGGCACAGGACACTGGTTCCATAAAGGCTTGCTCCCTGTGGATGTGGCCAAGTCTTCTGTTTCTCAATAAGTCTTCAAGGAAATGCTTTTGCCCTCAAAATTGCCCCCTTCTCTTTGTCTGGAATGACGATTTATTCCATTATTCAGTGACTGGAAATTCATGAAATTTTGTGGTTACAGCAAAAAAATGTGTCACACACAATTTCATATGTCCATGCGATGGAACTGAGAAGAGCTGACAGTAAAAATAACCATTTCTCCCCGAGAGTTTAATGGGCCTCCGACCTGATTTCGTCTTAACAATATTTTTACCCTCTTAATCAAAAACACTGTTTTTGTTTTTTAAAGGTAATTAGAGATAAGGCTGTATAAATAAAGATAGCAGTCAGAACTCCCTAGTGTCCTGGATTAGTTTCAAGACTGGAATGCTCAAATGCAAATGTAGCCTTTTCTGAGTCATGGAGCTGATGGGGGCCTGAGAGACCAGTTGTTCCAGTCCAGAGAGGCATCATGGAGAAATAGGAACACCAGGGAGCCTCAGAAGAGATCCAAGGACTTGAGTTTGAGATCCATCTCCCTCTGGAATAAGAATGGGACCCTGAGAAGATCCCTAAACTATGATCTCCTAATGTATGTATCTCATCTGCCCACGACCCTTGAAGAAGTTCTAATCATAAACATAAAAGTACATGATGGGCAACAATGGCTCCAAATAAATATTCCTCCATATTTATCACTCTGTATCTCCCAGATCAAAGTCCATATAGCTCAGGCAGGCCAAGAACAAGGGAATATTCAGAAAAATCCACCAAACACATTCCTGTGACCAGCATCCAGATCAAGAAGTAAGACAATATGGGATCCCAGGCCCCATATCTCCCCTAGGGAGAGCCCCTAGGTTCTCCAAAGGTAACTACTGCCCTGAATTCTTGCTTGTTAGAACTGCTAGATTCTGTACAGATGGAGTTAGTTTGAGTTTGTCATCCTGTCATAGTTTGCTCAACATTAAGTTGTAAAAATTCACTTACGTTGTTGTATGCACTTAAAGCTCCTTCATTCTTGTTGCTTATAGCATTGAACTTGCAACTCAGCACTCTAGATCCATGTGTTAATCTTAGTAAGCATTCATGCAGTTTCTTATTTGGAGTTAGTACAGCACTCTTGTGCGGAACTTTAATGGTGCGTGCACGCGGATCTATTCGGTACGGAATGGGGAATGAAAGGGCTGACTCAGAAAGCATACAGGGATTCAGCTTTACAGATCAGCCAATCAATTGCCCAAACTCCCACCAGCGGTGCGTGAGAGTTACCATTGCCCCACACCTTCGGCGTTTGTATTATCTGGCCATTTTGGTGGTCAGGAGTGGTATCACATTGCAAAGTGTTTTACTTTTAAATATAAATCGGACTAGGTGGTTTTGCCACTACACGAAGCATATAGCCAACTCCCAAACCTCATCTCCAGGGGCAGATTCCATCTGACCTCCTCTCCAAGTGTTCTGTTTACAGCACTGCGTTCCAGCCTATTGCCTCCTTCCTAGTGTTCAAAGCTCAAGTTCTCCCTCGTCTTGGGATTTTTGTGCTCCCTGTTTCCTGCCTAAAATGTTCTCTCTCTAGTTACTCCTGTGGCAAACTTCTTCCTGTTCATCCATACAATTAAGAACTATCATGGGTGACCAGGTTTCCTCTCAGATGTTACCTCCCTTTCAAGATGTTTTTTCTTAGCCATCAGGGAGTATAGTCACGGCAGCCCCTTGTAGCACCCATGTTCCCTCCCGTTTCCTCTCTTAAGATGTGTTTTCTGGGAGGCTGGAGGAACAGTGAAGCAGTTAAGAGTGAGTACTGCCTTTCCAGAGGAAGTCAGTTTGGATCCCAGCACCCACACCAGGCAGTTCACAACCGTCTGTGATTCCAGCTCTAAGGGATTGGACGCTCACCTCTAGCCTCTGAGGATACCCACACACATGTGGCAGACAATCAAACAGACACACATATATACATGGAAAGGATGTGTTTTCTTCCTCCTTATACTAAAATACAAGCTAACAACAGAGCTCATATATTTATTAATGCCTGAAATGCTGGACACAAAAATATTCAAAAAAAAATCTTCGTTGGAAAATGTTGAGTGGGAGGGAAAACATTGGTAGAGAGCATTTGCAAAGAAAATTACAGAACAGCAAAGCTAAGGGAACCCCTTCCATCTTCCTGTTCTATTGCTATGAAGAGACACCATGGATTAGTTCATGGTCATCATGGCAGGAAGCATGGCGGCGGGCGGGGCAGACGCAAGGCTGAGAGCTTACATCCAGATCCACAAGCAGTGGGCACGGAGAGAGAAACTGGGCCTAGGGTGTGTTTTTCAAACCCCAAAGCCCACCTCCAGTAGGCCATACCTCCTAAGCCTTCCCAAACAGTTCCATTAACTGGGGACCAAGGATTCAAACATAGAAGCCTATAGGGGCCGTGCTCATTCAGACCACCACACCGTCTATCCTCCCACTCAGCTGATAAAAATTAAGCTCAGAAAGATATAATAACTTGGCCATATTCATGGCATATTCTTTACAGAGGTGTGTTTTGAAACCAAGTTCATTACTTCTATTCTAGTGTCCTACATTGCCTACAAGAATAGGAGACAAAATCTTACTCTGTATAAATGTGTCCACAGTTACTGAATGTAGGGCATTAGTGGCTGATTAATCCTGGAGACATCTTTCCTGTACCATGAAGGCCAACAACACAGCAATAAGCTATGAGATGAAATCAATTATGGGTCTCCCAAACCATCCTTGACCGTAGTTCAGAAAAAGAGGGTAATTGAAAGAGTGGATATAGGTTCATTGTCCCTCCTCTGAAGAAAGCAAAGAGAACCATCTTGGCTGGAAGCATTTCCCTGGGCTACAAGAACCTGAGATCTTTTAGGAGACCACGCTGTGCCAGGTGAGAGTCCGATCTCACATGCTTAATTTGGGTGAGATTCAGATCACACCACAGTGTGGGTCTAGGGGCTGGTTGCATAATTGGAGGAGTAATCAGTACCTCGGAGAATGTCAGCCAAAGCACTCCTGACACCACTTTCAGTCTTACTGAATCATCTCCAGACCCCATGACTGGATGAGTCACTGATCTTTGGGGTCATGACTATCAGGTGCTGCCCTAGAAATGAGAGCTAAATTCTTAAGGGGAAAGAGATCCTGTAACTGGAACTCTGGCTTTCCCAGTGGTCCAACCTACCAACTCTTTGGATTTCCGGAGACTAATGGAAGACATGTTAGTCTCTTCCTGTCAATCTAAATAATTGAAAGTGGAAACAGAAACCAACTAGAAAGGAGAAGGGGTGGCTATTTGAAAAGAAACCAATCTGGAGCCTCCACACTCAGCTGAGCTGAGCTTCTAAGACAACTCACCCACAAGGCAGGGGATCCCAGCTCCTTGGATATTTCCATACAACTACTAGAGTGCCATCCCAGCCATGTGCCTGGGGTCTCCCATATAGAGGAATGCTAGAGAGAATGAAGCAGAAGCCACAGTATGCACCTGCACTCAAGGGTCATATTCCAGCATATTCACAGTATCTTGCTAGCAATACAGGTCACCCTCTCTAAGATGGGAGGAAACCACACCAGAACATGCCAAAGTCTGGAGGTGCTTTGCCCCCAAAGCGTTCCTGTGCTAGATGCTTGGTGGTTTGAAGAGGTAAGACCTAGAACGAGGTCACTAAGTCACTGGGGGAGGCGGACCTTGGAAAGAAGTCGTGCCAATCTCCCAGGGTAAGTTACTTCTCTTAAGAGTTGATGATAAAGTAAAGCCACCCCGAAGTTCAACCTCTTCTACACACGATGTTCTCTTCCTGTCTTTGCCATGATATCATATCACTAGGGTGAGACAAACAAGACTCCACCCATCTTTGACTTTTAATCTCCAAAAGCTAAATACACATTTTTTTAAGTGTCTAGCCTTGGGTATTCTGTCATAACAACGGAAAGTGGACCAGCAGACATGAACCTCAGGAAATAAGTATCAACATGAAGAACAACCTTGGAAGAATGGCAACCACATCTGGGTTAGATGTCTGAGGAACTGGCCAGAGGTTATGTGCCTTACCAACTGCCAACAAGGACTGTAGCCAGGCTGGCAAACCCCAGAGCCCATACTCTAGCTATATATAACTTGATATGACCTCCTTAATCTCTTGTTATTGCCCCAAGCAAACATGCAGGACACAATCGCTAGGTCAAATTGTGTGGACCTTGTTAATGCTGTTGACACACATGGTAAAAAAATATAATCCCCCAAAAGGAAACACTAATTGACAACTTTAGCAAAAATTCATGTGGACTCCTATCTATCTCACACAGTGGATATTATCTCTGGGCAAATTTCTATGGATTTTATAGGTTACAACCCCTTGTTTTGATTTTCATTTTGAATATTTCTTCATTTGCTTATTTTACATAGTGGAATCATTTAAGAGCATGAATTACAAGGAAGAGAAGCCAATTTTTCTCTTTTTACTGAGACATATTTGTACATGTTGATGGAGGACAGAATGACAATTTTATAAATGTGCACAGTGTGTGGTAGGCAAATCAGGATAAGAAGATCCTCCATTTATATCTATCTCTTCTATCGTTGGGGTAGGAAGCATTTTTTTTTCAATGTTGGGAACTTTCATGCTCCTTTCTAGTTCCTTCTAAATCTGTCATAGATTGTCATACATAATAGTTACTTAAGTGTGCTAGAAACACCAGCCCTAATTCCTCTTCTTTGTCTTGGTGCCCTCGATCTGATCTTCTAGCCTCCCCTTTACTGTCATCCCCACTCAAGTGACCACAATTTCATTCCACTCCTCTATGAGTTTGACACATTAATCCCCACATATTAATAAAAATGTGTGGTGTTGGGGACTGACTCATCTCGCTTAACATGATAACATCCAAATCCATCCATGTTAATATAAGTTAAATGCAGTGTTTCTTTCTTTTTGTAGCAAATGATATTCAATTTTGTGTGCATATCACATTTTCCTTACTCGTTTATCTACCAGTAGGCACCTTGATTGATTATATATTGACTATTGTGAGTGGTGCTGCAATAAATACAGGCATGCAAACATTTTCTCAACATAAAAATATTATTTCATTTGGATATACACTCACTCGTTAGCTGGATTGCTGGGTCATATGATAACCGTATCTTTGTTTTTAAGGGATTCCCATACTGTTTCCTATACTAATCTACATTACCATAAACACTGTCTGGGTTCCCTTTTCTCTGCACCTTGCCAGCACTTTTTTTGTCTAGGTTCTTGGTTGGTTGTCTTTTGTCTTTTGATGCTATCCATTCCAACCGGGCTGAAGTTATATCACACTATAGGTTATCATTTCCCTCATGATCAATGATATTAAACATTTTTCCATATTCCTACTCAGTTATCTTCTTTTGAGAAATGTCTATTCAAATCTTTAGGCTATTTTTAATTGGATTTTTTTCCTTCTTCTGGATGTTTGCGCTAAGATTTTTTTCTCCCCATATATTCTGGATATGAATCCCCTGTCAGACAGAGAGCTTGCAAGTGTTTCCCCCAACTCTCCATGGTGTCTCAGTGCTGTAGATTGTTCTCTTGGCCACAGAGAAGATTCTCCATTAGAAATAACCCATTTAACTACTTTTTGCTGTAAATTACAGAATTGAAAGCATTCCAGATAGCTCATGGAAGTTAAAGGAAATGTTAGAAAATATGTCTGAAAATGAGCCACGGTCAAAGCATCCGCAGGGCTCTAGGCAACAGGAAAGGACAGATGGTGGCCTTGTGGACTACTGCCACTGGGATGAGTCGGTTTAATATTCCACCCATCCCCTTGGTCACATGTCTAATTTTGTGTAAGGTGGTACAGGAAGAGGTCCCTTGATTCAACCAAGACAACACAACACAAGATAACACTTAGTCGTGGGGGAAAGAAAGTAAATCGCTGTTACAAAAAGGTAGAATAGATCCTAGACAGCTAAAGAACAGTAAATGTCTGCTTGGGACTTAAATCGGATGGTTCCCAAACCTCTAATCTTTTCATTAAATTAAAAGTTCTTTACACTGGGCCATCATCTGTTCCACTAGTTGCTCAAATAAAATCAAGGATGTTAACCTTCTTAGCATAAGAAGTTCAGCATGCTTCGAGTCTCCACCATGGACAAGCTAAGAGAGAACCTCTTTGGTTGAGGGAAATACCTAAAACCATAGAAATATGGAAATAAGACTCCTTCAACTTGCCCACTGAAATAATCAAGAAGGAAGAGATAAGTCTACACAGATCAACCCCTTGACTACAGGTCAGCAAACATTTTCTGCAAAGAGCCAGGTAGCAAATAGCCTATGGTTGTTTCATAGTCTCTGCTGCACATGCTCACCACTGCTGCTGTGGGACATTGATAATAAGGAATAAATGAGCATAGTCGTGTCCTAATAAAAATGTATGTATAAAATCAAGTGGCAGGCAAGCTTTAACCTGGGGCCACCGTGCTGAGTGCTGCTTTAACTAAACTACAAGTAAGTACTGGCTATGGGACACTAGCCCCACGCTGTGAGCAAGTCCAAGCTCCATGGAGAAGGCAGCTGGGGAGGACCAACAGTCCAGTCGAGCGCCCCCACCTGGCCATTGCACCAACTGCTAGTCATGAACTTGTCATTTGGAAATGACCCCCAAATCAACAGCCCCCAGTGATTCTATATGGAGCAGAGATGATTAACCTAGCTAAGTCCTGTCCAAACACAGGGCCCACAAATTATAAATAAAATGAAATTGTTGCTTTAAATCACTATTCCAGGACACTCTGTCACTCGGTGGTAGATGACAGGAACATGAAGCCAAACAATTTTTTTCTTCAGTTTTGTTGGAGATAAATAACCATTAGAAATATTAGGAGCTGCATGTCATTCGAAGAAGCCATTGCTGTACATTAGGAATGCATGGACAATCTATGCAAGATGGAAAGTTCTAGACCACCTCCCACTCAAATCTCTCTTCTGGTAGAATTAGAGTGAGCCCAGCAGTGACTTTGTAAACAAGTGTCGTATGACTCTGATTTCATGAACCAAAACTCCTATTTGCGTACTCAACAGGGAAACCCAACACACACACGTTCACATTTCTCTTACCCTATATCTCCAAATTGCCTTTGACTTGAGCCCTAATAATTCAGTGTGGGCTATTTGTAGCCTCCAGTCTGGTTAGGTCTCAGAGTTAAGAAAATCCTATGTCAATAAAACCTCACCAAAGGAGATGGTAAAGCCTGCATCCTCATGAACCAGTAGTTTAATCTAAATTGAACCTGAAGACTTAATTGTCTTCTAATTTTAGAATCTTAAAATATCCATGACTGCAAGATTAAAGATCTCTGTCTAAGACACAGTATGAAAACTTTTATAATCCTCATTATAATTCTTCCTCCAAAAGGCGAATCTCTTCAGACACCTTGGGGATTTTTCTGGATTCTGTCACAGACAAGAAGACCTTTCTGGAAGGCAGAGCTGCTGGGACTCGGCCATTATCTGCAGATAAGATTTCAAAGGGCTTGTCCATGTGGGTGAACTCTGGCTGGGGCTAAATGTTTCGGGAGGTTTGCTTTGAGGAACTCAGACGGGGAAACTGATTTATAAGCACGGGACTGCCCCAGCTCCAGTGCAGTTACACACAAACAGGGTCACAGCCTGTGTGTTCTTTCCTGCTTAAGCACTTCTTTGGGAACAAGGAAAAGAAAAAACCTAAGAGTTAATTGGTGGTCTATTGACCACTTCCCACAGTCAGTCCAAAGAAGCAAATACTATTTAAGTGGCTTTTGATGTGTCTCTAGTGACAAGCTTGAAGTTTTTATTTTATTTTAATATTAATGTATATTAATTATAAAATAATAAGACATTTTCATACATGTATACAGTGTTTTTCAATTGTGTCCTTTTCATCCTAAAATATCTATGATTCCAAGACTTAAATTCTCCTCTTAAAATTGATTGGCTATTACTCGTTACCCACTGGTTCAAGTGGGCCTCCCAGTTTAGCTGGCCCATCTTACAAAAGACCAGCCAGGAAGTTAAATACAGTTATTGGGAGGGAAAAAACCTAGAAGATTGAGAGGAATCCAGTTAGATATCAGGATGGGCCATGGGATGTGTACTAAGTCTCTGGATCCCCAGGTTGGAGGTGCCAAACAGAAAAAGAAATGAGTCGTAACCCAGGTGTGGTGGTGCATTCTTGCAATCACAGCACATTGGCGGCAGGGGGATCTAAGGCCCGAGGCTGCATCAACAATGCCAAATAACAAGGGTGGAGGGAATGGAGAGAAAAAGAAAGCACAGGGAGGAAAAGAGAGAAGAGGAGAGGGGAAGGGAGGAGGAGAGAAAAGAGAAGAAAGGAATGGAAAAGGAAGAGAGGGGTGAAGATGAGAAGGGAAGGCAGGGAGGGGAGGAAACTCTACAATGTTTCCTCTCTCTTTAGCTAAGCCTTAAGAAAACTTCCAAGGAGTCTGTCCTGATAAGAGCTTTCTAGACCTTCATGGATAGTCATTAATTGGTAAATAGGCACAGTGATAATGATCCTAAAAAAATGTTAATCCTTGATACCAGTTATCATAACTGCTCTCTTTCTGTTCCAAAATCGATACTAACCCGTGTGGGGCCAGGAAGAGTTGAGAGGGAGAAAAAGGAACAAATGACTAGGGGATGCTTTTGCTCGGCATCCATTCAGGACAAGGCGCTGTACTGGACACATTGAATGGATGCTCCTGTCAGCTTCTCAGACAAGCTACAAAGACATTAACCATGCCCATTCTACACGTTCAGAACACTCGCTCAATATCAGCCAGACAGTGATGGGTTTAAATTCACCTCTGGTGGAAACCAAACTCCATACTCCTTCCGTCATAGCCACCAAAAACCAAAAATAAGTTTTAGCTTGTCACTTCAGTGATAAGCAAAGTACTAATTATGTTAGCATTC
Source organism: Peromyscus nudipes (assembly GCA_902168325.1). Classification (NCBI taxonomy): domain Eukaryota; kingdom Metazoa; phylum Chordata; class Mammalia; order Rodentia; family Cricetidae; genus Peromyscus; species Peromyscus nudipes. Next base: position 67,861 of record CABHPH010129721.1, on the reverse strand, counting down.
AGTGGAGGTTTATGATTTCTCAGCCATTGAACTAAAGCTGTCACTGACTGTGGCATTCAGTCCTCACTCCAACTCTGTAAACAGCGAATACTGTCCTCAGTTCCCTAGGAGGAACCTGAAGTTAAGCCTTTTGCCTGGGGACAGCCAGTGAGGCAGCGAAGGTTTAAGCCAGACAATCTGATACCGAACACCAGAGACTTAAGTGCTGCACATTGCAAACTTATTTTAGTTCAATCAGCCATAAATAAAAATCTGTTCTCTCTCAGTGTACTAAGAAGGACAGAGACAGAGGAGAGTTTAGCTGCAGTCCAGGGGGTTGATAAACTGAGAAATGCCTCTTGGCCAGCATCTGGAGGTTACCAAGGGGCAAACTCTACAGTGACACAGACCAACATGCAATTTTTTTCCCCCACAGTTTCCTTCCATGGCCCAAAATGCAATCAGTAATCATGAACTGCTCCTGGTCAATCATCTGATGTTCTTAAAGAACACAATGCTATTTCAAGCCTCCCGTGACTACGGCTGCCACAGGACCCTTTCCTGCAAGAACAACACCCTGGCTCTCTCTGCTTGGGGCCTGGAAAATGTTTCTGGCATCTTGGCAGAGATGAGAAAATGGAGGAGGGAGATGGGGGCTGGCATGGAAATGTTTACATATAGACAGTGCAGCAGGAAGCTGGACTCGTGAAAGGACTTAATTCCAAAATTGGAACCAAAACCTTTCAGAAGCTCTCTTGGCCTTGGGATGGGTCAGCTGTTAAGGAGCAGGGCTATGAGTACCACTCTTTGTTTACAGGTTTGCCGTTGCCCTTCATGTAGACGTGACTTTCTGTATCCAAGAGGAGGCCTGATGATCTTGTTACCTGGGCTGCAGAAACCCAAACAATTCCGAGTCTCCAGGACAAGACTTTAGGAAGAAGGCTCACAGGAGACCGCCTGTGAGTAGACTTTCACATCCACTTGGATATACAAGCATGCCAGGGTGTGTCCAGCATAAAGTGCTGGCCTATATGCTGCAAAATGCTAATGTAGGGACTAGGAAGAGGGTCCAGTCAGTAAAGCATGAGGACCTGAGTTCAGATTCCCAGCACCCATGTCAAAATAAAATGGCACAATAGTCATCACCTGTAATCCTTGTGCTCGGTTTGCTGGCCGGCCGGCCTACCCAATCAGCAAGACTTCGATTCAGTGAGACCCTGTCTCAAAAAAACAAAATAAAATAAAATAAAATGGAGAGCAATTGAAGAAGATACCTGATGTGGACCTCTGACCTCTACATACATGTCTACACACACAGGCTCTAGCACACACCTGCTTGTTCATACACAAACACAGGAATACAAACACACATACACACACAAGCTAAGGTTATGAGAAATAAACAAAGCTGGAAGGGGTGTGCCAACCTAAAAGACATAAAAGACATGGCCACTATGTGAAATGCATGATGGTCTTCGTTGCAGTTGGCCCGGGAGGGGAGGAGGAAGAGAGAATTCCTATGAGGGATACGACGGGCAATTGCAAAATTGAATATGGAGTGTTAGCTAATAGCGTTAGCCCAAAGCTAAATCTCAGCTTGAACATTATGCTGAAAGACTGTTCAAAATGACAATGACCAAACCATGTATAAAAACAGAAATTTAACCCCAAACTGCAAGCCCAGTCTACCCAGGAAACCAATCCCATACCTATAACCATCACCCCGGGATGTCATATAATCACGCAATGTGACCTTGTCAGAGCCACATGGCCACCCCTCACGACAGAAATGAAACAGTAAGTAGCTTCTGTAATCTTAAGAGCCCCAAATGGCCAGGTCTTGATGAATCACTGACAGCTTGCCTAGATTTAAGCCTTAGTTCCAATTTAGGATCAACCAGACAGAGCCACCTGCAGCTCCCCCATCTCATCGCATCTGCCCTTTTTTCCAGTGCAAAGTAGTCTCTGCCAAAACAATGGGGCTTCACTCCATTGCCACAGAGCAAGTAGCCCTAGCTTTGCTGGCTTGTCTGGTCCTTTTTTATGGCCTCATCACCATGCCATGTGCATACCCCTGTTTATTGGAAAGATGAACCAAAGCGTTGGTTGTAAAGAGTCTCAAAGTATTCAGGAAAAGAAATATGTCTATACAAACAGAAATAAAGCAGGTATGACAACGGACTAACAACTCGTGTATCTGGGCCAATGGTATGAAACCTCTTTGTACAATCCTGACAACTTTTTTTTTAATGTGACTTATTCCTGAATAAGAAGGGTTTTAAGTTCTCTCCACTTGAGTGCTCATATCTTAACCCGTGGGGCGGCCCATCCCTGTTCACCTGAGATTGTGGACAATGGGCTGAAACTTTCTGTGTCGCTTCATCTGTCTGTTCATCCTTTCAGAAACAACAATACAGAAGATGGGGCCCATAAGCCTGTTCCGGAGGAAATGATCATATGCCCCACCTACACACAGCAAGCCTCGACCTCTTTGCTGATTATTTGTTCATATTGTTGAGCACATAGAGCAGTGATTCTCCACCTGTGGGTCGCTATGAAATCATTTTACGGTTGGGGGCCAGCACAACGTGAGGAACTATATTAAAGGGCCACAGCATTAAGCAAGTTGAGAACCAGTGACATAGAGAATCTCAAAGCCTTTTTTCCTTTCTCTCTGGGCCAAGGGTGCAAAAGCATTGTGGTACAGAATCACCAGGGTGTTGTTATTATTATTAACCCTCATGTGTACCATGGACTATGTGCTGCACATACCTCTAAGACTAGGGATTTCAAGGATATCTGGAGGCTGGCCATCAGTTTGTTAATGTTAAAATGAGTTCTAGGAACTAGCTGGTATAACTGTCTCCCTCCAAAGTCATTACCTATGCATTCCATAACCTGGCCTTCAGACCTTTCCTCCTACCTTGCAACATATTAAGCTGTCTATCCTATTATGTGTGAGCTCCTCTTATTCATTAGTGCCTCAGTTCTTTACCTTGGCTGTACACTGAGCTATCTAAGAAGCTTGATAGAGTACCCATGCTGATCCTGTACCCCAGACACTTCATTGTTCCCAGGTATAGCCTGGGACTTCTTGTATGTTTGGTTCGTTTGCTTGCCTTTTGGTGCCTTCCCCACCCCCAGGATTCTTAATCATTCTAATGTATGCAGTTGAGATTGAGAACCACTTCTCTCCTACATTGCCTATAGGAAATATACTCCAAGGGCGGTAGTGGTGCACGCCTTTAATCCCAGCACTCGGGAGGCAGAGCCAGGCGGATTTCTGTGAGTTCGAGGCCAGCCTGGGCTACCAAGTGAGTTCCAAGACAGGCTCCAAAGCTACACAGAGAAACCCTGTCTCTGGGTAAAAAAAAAAGCAATAACAACAATAAAACTAAACAAACTTTCAAAAAAAAAAAAGGAAATATACTCCAAAGTGTTTATAGGCAAAGGGATGTCTGCCCTTAACCCTCAAGTGGTTATAAAAAAAAATGTTCATATCTGTAGAAAGAGAGAGGGAGGAGGAAGTAAAGCATACATCCATGAAGCTCTTCCTTCCAAATCCTCCATTACTTTAGGGATGGGCTTGATCTGGGTTGATCTCACTAAAGACCCCACATAGAAACAAGTGTCCTGAGGTGCTGAGGATCTGCGTGGCCTTCACAACAGTGATTTATTTTAAGGTATTTCCCAAAAAAAACAAATTAAGGAGAGATGAGCAAGTCAACAACAAGCAAAGCTAATCACTGTAATTTCCCATCTATAAACTCCCAGCTTGGATTCACAAACCCCCAGTGACAGCACAGGAAACATCCCCTTGTGACTGTTCAAGTTGCCACAAGACAGAGAACAACAGATTGTTCATCCAGATGTAGTTACAAGATACTGAAAGTACACGGAGCAAAGGCATGATGAAATCGACTCAGATTTACAGCAACAGGTGGAAGCCTCTGAGAAGGCGTAGACGTGGTCATCCGGCCTCTTGTACACACCGCAGAGAGAACAGGGAGACCCAGCACCAAGACGTCTGTTGTAAGCGCTGTGGCTAGCATTCAGAACTGGCAGGGGAGGGCACAGGGGTGTGGGGAAAGCAAGCATGTGCCCACTTGGCTCTTAGTCCAAAAACTTGCAAGTATCACAGAAGGGGCTTCCAGGCACTCCTCCTATATCTTCCACCCTCAGCCCAGTAAGATCAGTGACTTTAGACAGCGCCTGAGCATTATTTTTAAAAGCTTCCTAGACAAATGCACTGTGTGCTTGACTTTGAAAATGACCTCCACAGGGAATTCTCTTATCTCTCCAGGCAGGCAGGACACTGAGGTCCCCAAGCCTCCAGCCTCCCATCTTCCTTCTTTTCTTGTCGATGTGTAGCTGAAGCTGGCCTTGAACTCCTCATCCTCATCACATACATGCACACACACTCATATCCTCCCATACTCAAACTCAGGCCCACAGAGCAAGAGTCACAGCAAGCTCATCTCACTCTGAACACTGAAGTTTCTTAAATACAAGTCATTTTCCTAACCACACCGGGAGTCTGGGGAGCAGATTGGCTTACACTGTGGAAGCGTTTAGCAGTACCCAGTTCAATGTACGCACCGTTGCATAAAAAGTCGTCGGTTGATTTATTTAGTTAAAACTGTAAGAAGATAGATTCAAGACCTGATGTGCCCCTGTGATTAGTCCCTGATATAAAGTTTCACACTTAGAATGTGTTTGCTTGTTTGGAGACAGGCTCTAGGATAGCCCATGACATTCTGAAACTCATTATGTAGCCAAAGCTAGCCCTGAACACCTGATCCTCCTTGCTTCCACCTCCCAAGTGCTGGGATGGCACGTGATGCTGTTCATAGAAGCTATGTGACTTTAAATTTATTGCTTAAAACCCTTTTATAGCTTAGCCGGGCGGTGGTGGTGCACGCCTTTAATCCCAGCACTTGGGAGGCAGAGGCAGGTGGATCTCTGTGAGTTCAAGGCCAGCCTGGTCTACAGAGTGAGTTCCAGGACAGCCAGGGGTACACAAAGAAACCCTGCCTCGGAAAAAAAAAAAAAAAAAAGAAAGAAAAGAAAAGAAAAAGAAACCTTTATTCACGTCTGTTTCTGTACCAACAAAATGAGAATAATATAGATCCAATTCATAAGGCTTTAGATAACAAAAGCAAAGTTGCCTGACAGCCAGTCAGCTTCTCTCACTAGTCACTGCTAAGGACCAAAGTTTGCTCTAAAACTTCTAAAGTCCCCCCCCCCAACCCCAATTCCAGCACGTTTCATCTTTTCTAAGCAGTGACTACGATTAGTTAGTGAGGATGAGGAGGTGAAAGGCCCACTACTCCGTGTCTGCTGCTGAGAACCCAGGCTCCTGTCTGGGTGACCTTGTTCCTCCGACTCTGATTATTCTCACCTGAAAAGAATCAGCGGGCAGGAAGGCTGTCTCAGTGGTTAGAAGAGTACGCTGTTCTTGCAGAGGATCAGAGTTTGGTTCCCAGCACTCATATAAGGTGGCTCACAACTGTAACTCCAGTTCCAGAAGATCCAAAGCCCTCCTCTAGAAGCCAAGGACACTGCGCTCGTGTGCACAAAACTACGTACAGATACACACATATACATCTAATTAAAAGTAAATTTTAGCCGGGCGGTGGTGGCGCATGCCTTTAATCCCAGCACTCGGGAGGCAGAGGCAGGCGGATCTCTGTGAGTTCGAGGCCAGCCTGGGCTACCAAGTGAGTTCCAGGAAAGGCGCAAAGCTACACAGAGAAACCCTGTCTCAAAAAACCAAAAAAAAAAAAAAAAGTAAACTTTTAAAAATAATAACAAGCAGCCATGATTAGTCAGTCAGTCTGTGCTCACTGGTTTCCATCCCTCGTTACCACAGGATCCAGAGCAGGAGGCAAACATGTCAAAATCAGGTCTAGAAATCAGCACTCCGATATCTGGAACGTTTGGAGTCCTTTAGAGTATTTGAGAATTAATAGGTTGGGAGTACCAACTGAGTTGCTACAGACCCTCCTTTACCAAGGGAGACTCCCCAAGGTCAGTTCTTCACCTAACTTGGTGTTTCCTACCTAACCCAGGAACTTCCTTTCTTTTATTCTGGAAATGTCTTTCAAAGGCTGGGAATGACTTTGTGTTCTAACACTTGGCTGCCCCCCAAAAATAAGCAACAGATAACAAGAGCAGTCTTCCAAAATACACAGAAAATGCCACAAAGCTCTTGGGCATTCTTGAGCATTCCAGCTTCTCTCCGTAATCATCCACCGAATCTTCTTAATGCTTTTCCACTTGGTATGCAAGGGGTGCCGTAAAGAAACTGAAATGGCTGCTCCGTTCCTGGAAAAGGAAAAGTTTATTCCAAACTGCCGAGGCTGTGTATCGGGAAAGCAGAGAGAAGCGAGATGGAGAAAAGGAAGAGGAGCTGCATAAGGAAAGCCAGAGAGATAGAGGGAGTTTAGTGTAAGGGAGGAGGTGAGAAGGGTTAGGACGCTAGCATGGGCTTTGAAATGGATAACAGGTACTTGAGATACTGAGGAAGCTGGGAGGCCAGCATGTGTGGGAGGCCAACTGGGTGACCAGCTCCTATATTTTACCCCAGGGTACTCTTGAGGAGTGAAGGATAAATATTTAGATAGAAGGCTAGAGGGGAAAGAAATAGATAGAAACACAGAATAGCCTCAAGAAGGCCTGGATCCTTATCCATCAGCCCCTTCTGTTTCTTCTAAAGTGCTATTTATAGTAATGCCAAGGAGTGGGGCAAAAGATCTCCCCTCCAGCACAGCCAAGTGCAGACCCTTTCCAATCACCTGGTAACCATGCACATGGTCAAGCAATCCTCTAATGCAGCTCTGCTGGGTAAAGCAAGCTCAGATCTCACTAGGAAATCTTTGTGGGCCTCCACAAACAGGGGCAATGCTCCAGATTACCAGGACCAGATAGGAGTCATCTTCTATCCTCATTGAGGAGTCAAAAGCTGCTCATAAAATGGAGTCTCTCGAGGCAAGCCACAGTCTAGAAGATCACTGTTTGACTTTCATTTTCAGTCTTCTAAGAGGTTGGTGTTACTAACCTCCAGACAAGCCCACATGTCTACAACCAATAGAAAGGACAGATCTGAGGCCTCTAAACCTGGTCCATCACTGCCCATAGTTCTCTGAGGCATGCCAGCTCCAGGGAATTCAATTTTTGAGGTCTAGCCACTTCCCCCAGAGAAAGAAAACACAAAGCTATGGCGAAGAGGCAGGAACACAGCTAAACTCTATCACGAAGACAGAAATTATATGCATTTCAACCATTTTCCCAGTGCTGACTTGAGCTCTGGGTTTAAACAGAGGAATAGCGGGGCAGCGGGCAGGAGGTGTGAATAACTAAGCAGTCTCGGTCACTCTGGGTCTGCAAGGTGATCAGAAGTCCTGCTGCTCCAGGAGATAAGCAAATTCCTAGGAGATGACTGCTCCTGCTTGTGGGAGTGCCCTGAGCAAATCTCTGCTTTTCCTGGAGACCAAGGTGACATCATTGCAGCTTTAGGACTATCCCTGGGGACTCTGATGCCCGCTGGGTGTCCGGGACAGGACACTGTAAGGGCTGGCAGTAAGATGCCTGTTGCCTTTATCTGTGTCCTGTCAGCCTGGGAAGGGGATGAGCTAGGGTAGATAGCAGTTCTTAGACACTTCTCGAGTGATTAGCATGCTGGCATGCAGAGCAAAGCAGGAGTCTCCCAATATGCCAGATTCAGAATGTCTGGCATTAATTTACCTTTGAAGGCTCAAGTGAGGAGTCAGTGTTTTACAATTAAAGAGGGTCTGGGTCAAAAGAATGTAGTCCTGGGGGAGGAGTCCCTGATTCCTCAAGCCTAGAGTAGTACTAAGGCTATGTAATATGCTAACACCAAAGAAAACTAACTGGATGAGGAAGGGTCATGAGTGCACTGTGCCAAAAACACAGCTGTGTCTTTCCACAATGTCAACGCTTATTGAATAGCAATAAATTCACAAGGTCTGGTGGTTTCGACGATAGAAACTTGACATATAGTCCACCTATCTTGGTAGCCTTGCTGAGGCAAATGCAAGTTTTTTTTTTAAATTAATTGTAGTTACTAATATTAGCTTTCATATCACACAGCACGTAGTAAATATCTCTCTGTCTCTTTCTCTCTCTCACATGTGTATGAGCATGTGCGAGTGTGTGTTTGTGTGTATGTGTGTGTGTTTAATGGTTTACAGAATAAATACAAGCTAAATAGGTTGCAGCAGAGTTCAAAGGATTTCAGAAGGGGCTAATGTGGTGCGAAAGAGTCTGGATTGATAAAGTAATGAAGTAAACCAGTGCCCCAGTGGGAGCTGCTGCTAGAGCTGCGGGATTCAGGTTTGGGAGTGAAGTCACAGAGTTTCACTTGAGGTGAAAATCCAAATGGAGTTTGGATCGAGGAACAAGTCTGAAGCAGGTCAGGTCCCAGTCTCGATGGACAAACAGGTGGATAGGCCGGCAGTCAAGTAGGACGCATCCACAGCAGGTGACCAAGCTAAGCCAAGGCTCCAGGAATAGTCAGAGTCCACATCAGCATTTGCAATAACTATGTGCCCAGTTGTTGTCACACACAGTCCTGACCACATTGGAGGAGCTGGGATTGGCAGGATGAACAAGGTAGACGCAGGTCAGACCAGGGCATGCAGCTAAGGGCGCTCATCATGGAGCAAGCAGGTAGCAGAGACACAGAAGTCAAGGCTTCCTCGACCCAGGGAAGGCAGGATTCAGGGAGTTTCAGTGGGGTAAATGAAATCGGGGTCGGGGGGTTGGGGTGGGAGGTGGATCTATAGTTCTTCCGTTAGTCTACAGCAGTAGTTCTCAGCCTTCCTAATGCTGTGACTCTTTAATTCAGTTCCTCTTGTTGTGGTGACCCCCAACCCATAAAATTATTTTTGTTGCTACTTCATAACTGTAATTTTGCTACTGTTATGAATAATAATGGAATATTTGATATGCAGGATATCTGATATGTGACCCCTGCGAAAGGGGTGTTCAATCCCCAAAGTGGTCACAACCCACAGGTTGAGAACTGCTGGTCTACAGAAAACCTTTATAGGGAAAAAATGGAAAAGATTCTTGCTTTCTTTTCCTAAAAGACCAGCCCCAGTCCTTTAGGACAGACATCTTAGCAGAGTATGCAAAATGAACTTGAGGTGACCTTGCCATGAAGGATGAATAAGAGCCCTCACAGAAGGGGAAGGGTATTCCAGTCAGAAGGACCCAGACAAAGGCCAAGAGCTGAGGCAGAATTGGTCCAAAGACTCTGATAAACTTCCTGCCTAGGCAGGAAGTGGTCCGGCTGTGCAGATTAAGGGTCACATATATAACTGTAAAACAATTTATATCAGTTTAAAAGCAAATGAAAAAAACTCCACTACCAAAGACAGCAGTTCTGACAGGGGTGCGGTGAGAGAGGTCAAAGGGCAGAGTGCTCTGCCAGTGACAGCGTCTTCATGGAACCTCAGAATGTGGAGACCACCTGGGGCCCACCCACTCTTTACAAAAACAAAATCTTCCTCTTCTAAAATAGGATTCAAAGACTGAATCTCCTAAAATAATTGTCCTTAGCTCTTCATTTCCCTTTGTGAGTTTGGAAAGGAACAAACACATCTTCCTTGGTTGGACCTTTTTTTTGTGTGTTTGTGGTAGACAGACCCTGCCCCCCACCCAGGATGGGTCACTGGGAAGAACACTTTAATCAGACCACCACCATCCCAACAATTTGAGGAGATAAAACACATGTTAGTGTGGGTTTTTAAAACTAGTTCTTCACAGAACAGAATAATCACATAGCTGACTCTCAGTCTCCCAGAATTCACGGAAAGAAAGGGTGGAGGAGGTCCCGCCAAACCGCAGTGGGGGCAGGGTGACTTGAGGGAGGTAAAGGCAGTTCAAAGGGCTTCTGTCCATCATGGAGGGGAAGGCGAAGTGGATCAGCTTAGTTAGAAAGCTATGCCGGTCTGGGGCAGAGGCTGTTTCCCTGGTGGCAAATCAAAAAGCAAAGAGCAAGGCAGGAAGGAAGAGAGACTGGGACTTCAAAGGTCGGTCCCTAGGGACCTGCTTCCCTTAGCTAGGCTCCACCCCCAAAGTTTCCACAACCACCCCAAACAGTGCCACCATCCGGAGAGCAAGCATTCCAAACAAGAGCCTGTGGGAGGCATTTTACATTCAAACCCTAAGATAAGTGTTACTTTTAAGTGTGTTTTATGTGGCTTTTAAGTAATTAGTTCACATAGTCATTCATTCAACAAGTATCTAGTAAGAGTCTACTATGTGTTACATATGCTGGGCCTTAGGGATACAACATTAAGCAAATCAAAGCCCACCAACTGCACACACAAGAGACAGACAACAGACAAATACATACACATGTAACTGTGAGCTTTCTTTTCGTTTCAAGCTGGGTTATGACCCAAGAGAAAAGGCAATAGAGAAGGGAGTCTGGAGGGGAGGAAAGAGTCACTCAAAAGGTAGCACTTAATCAGAGATCACAGAATGGAGAAAGAGAATGATCCCTACAAATAAACCAAACAATGTTGCAAGCGAGGAAAGAGCCAGTGCAAAGGGCCAGGGGTCAGAGTGCACACAGTTAGCAGATAGCCCTGTTGTGTAGAGAGACAGGTTCAGGAGATGAACTCCAAGAGAAGAATTAGATTATATAAGACCAGAAGGACACATGAAGATTGGGGGTTTTAGTGAGCAAGGTGGGAAACTGAGGGGGCTGAATGGTGATGTGGCATGAGCTGACTACTGTTGTTTTACTTCGCGGGGGAGGGTTAATTCTTTGAGCTGCTGTGCAGAAATAGACAGCTGGAAGGAGAGAGGAAGCCGCCAGGAAACTAGATAGAAACCACCACAGTGCAGGTGAGAGGTGGTGGTGATGGTGGTTTGGACAAGTGGTAAACACAGCTGGACTCCGGGCACGCTTCAAATATAGATCCAAAAGGTCTGACTCATGGGCTGAATGTCACATACAAGAGAAAGGACAAAATTAATCTGGTGTATATTTATATTTATTGTTATATAAATATGTATGTTTATACTTAGCCTGAGTGGTGCTACCATTACCAGGAAAGGGGACACAAGGTGGTGCAGCTTTGGGAAATGAGGCAGGATCTGGAGCATTCTAGGTAAGACGTTGGCAGTGTTTTTAGACTTTTGATAGGGGGTACAGGACAAATAACTGGGAATATGAGTCTGGGATTTGGGTACGTATTAGTTAGCATTCTCTAGACTAACAGAACTTATAGAATGAATCTTTCTATATGTTTTATTAGAATGATTCACAGTCTGTGGTCCAGCTAATCCAAGAATGGCTGCCTATGAATGGAAGGTCCAAGAATCCAGCTGGATTCAGTCTATGAGGCTGGATGTCTCAGCGGGTCTTCAGTATGGAATCTTGAAGAATTAGGCTCTCATGCTAGTGAAGGAATGGACTTGTTAGCAAGGGGGGAAAAACAGGTAAAGAGAGATGCTTCCTTCTTCCATATCCTTATATACGCTTCCAGCAGAAGGTGTGGTCCACATTAAAGCTGTGTCTTCCTACCTCAAAGATCCAGACTAGAAGTGGACCTGCCCACTTGAAATGATTGGATTAATTAAAAATCCCTCACCAGTGTGCCCAGCCACTTTTGGGTTTTAGTTAATTCCAGATATAGTCAAGTTGACCACCAAAATAGCCATCACAGGGTATGAAGACCCAGACTTGAGAGTCATTAGCGCTTAGGTGGTGTCCAAAGCCAGGAGACAGAGGAGAAGGCCTAGCAAATGCACACTAATGGAAAAGAAACCTGGGGCTGAGCCTGGGCCACTCCGATATTCACAGGTAGAGAAGAGGAGGCCAATGTAGTTAACAGGCCAAAGAAGCCACCAGGATCCATGTGGGGAGCATGTTTTTAAAAGGGCCAATAACATCAAAAGTCTAATGAGTTAGAACAGAAAGCAGAAAGGACTCCAGTCCTGGCAATGTGTGGCGGCAGCTGGTGACCTTGAAGAGAGACCATAAAATGTTACACTATTGGAACAATGCCAAAACATAGAAAGTGGGAAACAATTTACATTACAAGCAAAGTTGTGGGTTTATCATCACAACCCAGCAATTCTTTATGTAAGATCTATCACAGAGGGATTATAGCACACACACCAAATGTTCACAGCAGCATTGTTCCTAACAATCCCAAGCTGATGAGAACATGTGAGATCATGGGCCTGCCCCTTAAAGACACTGGTCACTTTAAGTGGACAGATCCCACACACAGAACTGGGTTCTCTCTCTCTCTCTCTCTCTCTCTCTCTCTCTCTCTCTCTCTCTCTCTCTCTCTC
>CABHPH010129721.1:42752-55533 GCA_902168325.1 Peromyscus nudipes | reverse complement strand
CTCTCTCTCTCTCTCTCTCTCTCTCTCTCTCTCTCTCTCTCTCTCTCCACCCATTCATCTCCCTGTGACCCCTTCCCTCAGAAAGAAAGGTAAGAAGCTATGATGTGCTGTGGCTTCACAAACCCTACACTTGGCTCCTCTATGCTCCTTGTCACAGAACCAATAAGAGATAGACAGATAATATACAGAAGATATGTGATAAATGGATAAATGGAGGAAAGAATAGACAGTCTTCTAGAAACAGGACCAGAGACACACTCAGAAATCATGTCTTACCAGCTATCTGGAATCTTTTATCTCAGTCACATTGACACTTAACATTTATCCATCACTGTCTTCTTAAACATGTGATCCTCAGTGGAGCAGTGGTGGTGCACGCCTTTAATCCCAGCATGTGGGAGCAGAGGCAGGCGGATCTCTGAGATTGAAGCCAGCCTGGTCTACAGATCAAGTTCCAGGACAGCCAGGGCTACACAGGGGAACCTTGACTCAAACAAACAAAAAGTTATGACCCTCAAGTTCAAGTGGGTAAAGTGAGGATCCACTCAGATAACCAGCACCCACATAAAATCCAGGTATGACTGCACACACCTGTAACTCCAGCCCTGGATGGGGGAAGACAGACACAGGAGGTTCACTGGGGCTTGCCAGCCAGGTGACCTAGTCAAAATGATGAGCTCAAAAAGTTAGGTGGAGAAGTAATAGAGGGAAGCACTCACTGTCTACCTCTGGCCTACACACACATAAAAACCACAAATACACATACATACCTACACACACATAAAAACCACAAATACACACACATACCTACACACACATAAAAACCACAAATACACATACATATCTATACACACATTTACATACATATACATACACTACAAAAACTGAATAAAAGGAGTAGAAAAGTTGGGATGTTGTCCATTGAATGTGAATGTGTGTGTAGGTAGGTGAGAAAGCAGACCTTGGGTTCCAAGATGGTCAAGAAGGAATTGCAGAAGAGAGTAGCAAACTTCATATTCTATACTACGAACATCATCTTCAACTCAAATATAATTATTCCTCTAGCTTGAGCTTTAAAACTCTATCATTAGACTTTATCCCAAGATTCAGCATTTTATGTACTTTTAAAATTCATTTTTTAATATCCATAAAGATATCAAAGCCCTTGGGGAAAGTGGGTTTTCTGAATGTGTCCTAATAAGCTTCTGCTTTATGGCAGGACCACTGATAATATTCAAAAACTCCTGGGAACCACACAGTCTTGTGCAATCTTCACCAAAGAAGGGGACATTGCAGAGAAGTCATAGGCTCCGCCCCTTCCCAGTACAGGCCTGCACGAGACAGCTCTACCAACCCCATTCCGTCACCAACAGATTTCAGCCAGGATTCTCAGCTCTGTCAACCTCTGTCTTCTCATCCATAGTAGGAAATAAAGTAGTGTCTACCTCCTCAATGCTATAAGGATAAAACGAGAAAATTCACATAAAGGCCTTAACAAGATTCAAGGCACATCGCAGTTAATTAAGAGAAAAATGATGTCCCCGCCCTGCTAACCAACAACTTGAAGGAAAGTATCCCATGCTTGGGACTGAGACTGATTTTTTTTTTGTCATAGTCTGTGGTTTCTGGAAGGAGCATTTCCCATTAGACCTTGACCATAATATCCTACTGCTGATACCACATACTTTCGTCACAGGACTTGGAGAAATCTAGGTAGTACTGAACTGGAATCCTCCTCCATAACTGCCAGATCTCATGGTGCCAAAAAGTGCTAGGCCAGCTGCAAAGAGAGAAAAAATACCAGCCGTCCCTACCCAGATATGAACCCAGTTAAACTACAAGAGCATCTAGTCCGTCGGTGCAATTGTGGCAGCAATGTTTTCATGAGTAACCAACAGATGTCTCACTGGATTTAAGGTCCACTGAACAGGGGGAGCTCATGCATGGTACTGGAAATCTGGCCTGTGGTCACAGAACCCAGAGGAAAACCTACTGCTATAACTTTACTAAACTGATAGAGAATCCAGTTTCCTTCTAGATATGTATCCATATACACATCTATTAGTCCAGATCTTGCCTCTCATCAAAGATGCTTCTTTTTGTAGTGGGTGGAGGTTGACATGGAGAGCCACAAATAATCAAAGAGCAGAAAATAAGTCACTGTGGTGTATTCATCCCCAAATGGGACATCTACATCAAACTCATCCCCAAGGATCAGGGGCTATCGCAAAAGACGAGGCAGAAATATTTTAAGAGCCAGAGGTTGGAGAAAATTACCATGAAACGGTGTCTTCTGGGCATGATGGGCAGTTGTACGTGTGAACTCACAACACCTGTGGTTGCCTTCACTAGACCTGTACCAGGTCAGGGTAGTCAATAGTCCAGCGTGAATCTGGGGGACTCACAGGGCCCCACTCTTGGTTTATAAGCTATAAGCAGTTGATGGCCACTAAGGGAGAGAGAGTTTTCTTCAGGAGTGGGGCCCTTGTTTGATTGCCCATCTTATATTGTAGTCGGCCCTACATCACATGCTTGTGGGCAACACTAACTGGACTCAGTAGTTGTAGATGGATGGATGGATGGATGGATGGATGGATGGATGGATGGATGGATGGATGGATAGATAGATAGATAGATAGATAGATAGATAGATAGATAGATAGATAGATAGATAGATAGATACATGGCAGGCAAATGAAAGGACATGACACTGAGGAGGATGTGAGGAGAGGGAACAGAGTTGGAGCAGGGAAGTGAGGAGTGTATTTTATCAAAATAAAATATATTCGTGTATAAGTAAGAACAAAGTTTTAAGAGACCAAAAGAGAAGTTCACAAGTATTTTAAGCATTTGATCTGCCCTAGGGAAAAAATAAAAAAGTAACTGTAGTTATTGGCTATAGTGTTGGCTGACTCTGGTTGGTGGTGGTTATGGTGTTGCTGTGATGTAACTGAACTCTGAACAAGATGACGAATACTTGAATACCTCAGTGATGATGAAGTTCAGCCTTGTTGGTATTCTGTTCTGTAGGTAGACAACAGTCCCTCGACTCAAGACAGGAAGCATCTTGCTGTTTTTAGTATCTTACATGCATTGTTTCACTTAATCCTCACAAGAGAATTCAAAGCCACATCTTGGCTGTAAAAATCCCTACTTTTTAAAAACCTTCATTTATTCTTTGAAATTTTTATGCACAGAATATATCTCAATCATAGTAACCCTTCATGCCCCCTTCAACTCTCTCTATGATACCCCATCACTTCTCCCTCCCAACTTCATGTCCTTTTATAATAACTATTTATTTTTTTTAACCTATTGAATACACTTGGTGCTACCCATATTGTAGTTGGAAAGTTTCTCTGGTCCCACCAGGCCTCCGCAGTCCTGTGGCCCACTTATAAAATAATCACTCAGAAGCTTATATTAATTATAACTGCTTGGCCATTACCTCAGGCTTATTACTGACTAGCTCTTACACTTAAATTAACCCATAATTCTTATCTATATTTAGCCATGTGGCTTGGTACCTTTTCTCAGTTCTGCCTTGTCATCTTGCTTCCTCTGTGTCTAGCTGGTGACTCCTGACTCAGCCCTCCTCTTCCCAGAATTCTCCTTGTCTGCTTATCTCGCCTATACTTCCTGCCTGGCTACTGGCCAATCAGCATTTTATTTATCAACCAATCAGAGCAACACACATTCACAGCATACAGAACAACATTCCACAACACCATATGCTCCTAAGTGTGGGGTCCTCCACTAGGGCATGGGGAACCTACCACTGAACGTACTTCTAAAGAAAATGTACTCTCTCCTCCAGCAGCTATCAATTGCCAGTAGCTCCATAGTTAGGGGGTGGGATCACAGAAGCCCCTCCCCAATCCGTGCTGTCCTCCTTAACTGGCTTGATCTTGTGACAGTCCTGTGTGGGTTCATGTACCCAACAGCCATATCACATCCAGAGGATGACGGCATCTCACAGTTTTCTCCCCATCCTCCAGGTCTTAGATTCTTCCCATCCCTCAATGGTCCACAAGCCTTAGGGCGTGGTACCTGCTGTGCAATAGTGGCAAAACTGTTTATGGGGATAAACAGCTGTTCTCCTGATTGGATCTGAGACCCGCTCCACAGGAGAGAATCCATGACTGGTAGGGTAAACATAGCCAAAACTTCTTCTTGCAGACAGAAAATCTTTACTCTTCTCTCAGTGAAATTCTCTTCTTCCTGATGCAGCTTTTTAGTCCTGGTCTTAGGAAGGCCTCGAAGATACCAGCTCCTCTCCCTCATGCAGCTTCCTTCAGAGTTGGCAGATATTTTGCTGGTCTGGTGGCACACATTTCTAATCCCAGCACTTTGGAGGCAGAAGCAGGAAGATGGTGAGTTTGAATCCATTCTGGGATACATAGTGAGACCCTGCCTCAAAAAAAAATTAATAAATAAAGCACACGAGAAGACGGATCATTTATTTCCAGATATTTCCGAAGGAGCAGCCCTTCTGTCTGCAATCCCACGACGCAACCCTGACACCTGACAGTAGTTATACCAGCATCCCATCAGCCAGCAAGCTTGTGATGAATTTCCAGGGTGCATGGGCACTGAGGGGGTTGTAAAGGAAGCACACGAAATAGCTCTTAAGAATACAGGACAAACCATGAGAACATCTCAACAACAGTGTGATCTCGGGCAAATCACATCTCTCTCTTCACCCCTGACTTCCTGGGTTGAAATGGGGATAATAATGATGTGCAGTGTCAGTGTGTGGACTGGCATGATGCTTGAGAAGGACAGTGCCGGTTATTACCATGGAAGACTCCCTATCCAGAGCCACACTTCTTCCTTGTTATCAGAACCCCAGTTTCATGCAGGAAAGCTCTGCATCTGCCTCCTAGATTAAATTAAAACTGACCCAATTTGGGAGGACAAGCTTATTCCCATTTCCTCAGCTTCCCTGTGCCTATGAGTGTCCATCTGACCTTGTTCTGGTCAATGAAACATAAGTAAAGTCACATGAGAGGCTTCCCTATCAGGGGTACAGGTGTGAGATGATACACATTGTGGAGGTTTGAATAGGTATAGCCCCTATAGACTCATGTGTTGAATGCTTGGCCCATAGGAAGTGGCACTATTAGAAGGTGTGGCCTTGTTGGAGAAAGTATGGCCTTATTGAAGGAAGTGTGTCACTGTTGGGGCGGGCTTTGAGGTCTCATATATGCTCAGTCTACACCCAGTATTGAGACTCCTTCTGCTGCCTACAGATCAAGATGTAGAGCTCTCAGCTCCTTCTCCAGGACCATGTCTGCCTGCATGCCGCCATATCCTGCCATGATGATAATGAACTAACCCTCAGAAACTATAAGCAACCCCCCAATTAAATGTTTTCTTTTGTAAGAGTTGCCATGGTCATGGTGTCTCTTCACAGCAATAGAAACCCTAAGACACACATTAAATACTCCTACCTCATCTCCCACCCCACCCTCACAACCTGTTCACAGAATGCTTCACAGATAGCCTTCTAGAAGAATCACTGCACTTGTGGCTTTCTTGACCAATCCCATACCCTACATGTCTCATATATTGTATGAACAGCATTCTGGGCAAGGCTTGGGCATTTTGCCCTGCTTTAATAGGCAAACTTCTCCTAATAATCTGGTCTTATTCTTGTCCTTGAGGACAGAGAAGGAAGGATTTGAATGCTTGAGCAAATGCATAGGAAACACCATGCACGGTGGCTCTAACCCATAGGTTTCTCAGTAGAAGGCAGCTCTGACCACAGTCATGATCAGTATACAACCCAGATCTATTCTCTGATCTCCATATGTGCTTATGTGTGAATCATTCACTGGTTCTGCTAGGGTCCTTTGTACAAAATAACAACGTAAATCACAGAGGAGCTTGACTGTGTATAGTACACACATACACAATAGTGATGGTGGTGATAAGTGCATGATGTATTGTATGGGCATGTATGCTGCGGCATACATGTGAAGATCAGAGGAAAGCTCTGTAGAGTTCCTTTTCTCCTACCTCTATGTGGACTCCATGGATCAAACTCAGGTCATTGATATTGCACAGTAAATACCTCCAACCCCTGAGCCACCTCATCAGTCAGTTGAAAGTCTTAATTCTTCAGCAGATAGCCTTTGGATTGACTTAAGCTTCACCTTCTCCCCAAGCCTCTAACCTGCTATCCCACTCTGCCGATGGTAGACGCTTTCAGCCACCACAAGGACATGGGCCAATTTTTGTTACTCTGAGTGTGTGTGTCATAGCGAAGGCAAGGTGAGACCTATCCCTTAGTCTGCAGTTCCTCCAGGAAGAGATGTTAAAGAAGTCAGGACAATGTCCTCTTTCAGGAGGACTTGTGCAATAAGCCTCCTCAGCCCGGCAATAAATAAATACCAGTAGTTCCTGAGCTGGTACACCAAGTACTGTGGGGGGATGAAGAGAGATACACTAGCATGAAGGCAGCCAAGAGAAAACCCAAAATAGGACGTTGGGAAGACGGCTTTGCATTCCGCCCGCCCGGTTGGCCATGGTCTGTTGGGATGGTTCCTGGTCCTTGTACGTGACAATGCTATTGTCCTAGAGGTAGGAAACAGGGATATGACTGGTACTGATGCTACCACAGTGAGGAAGACACAAGAACCTACCCTGGGCAGGGTGGACAAAGAGGTAGTTCAGGGAACACCCCAAAGCTCTCATTCATTTGAAAACCACAACCCTCAGAAGAGCCTGCTCCATGCCAGCTGTTCCCTACATGCTCACGTGCCTTTCCTTGAACACACCCCAAGTGGATCGCAGTTACAGCTTCCATAACCAGAGAGGCCACAGCTTGGAAAAGGTCACCCATCCTCAGGCTCCCATAGCTGGTATTTCTTCCTCTTTAAATCCCATGCCCCAGGCTCGAGTCCGGCCCTCTACTCTTGCCTTCCCTTTCAACAGTCTTCCTGGGAATCCCATCTACATCCAAGGTTTCCATGACCACCCCACTTGGATGAGCCCCAATCTTGAGCCCGTGTCCGATTGCTCTCCCATGTGCCTGGCCTGGGTTTCCCTGGATGGACACTCCCCAGGAGCAAGCATGGCTAACCCTTGTTCCTCAGCATGCGGAGTATGTTAAGTGGGGAATAAATCTCACTGCAGTCAGTGAAGAGAACTACACCCTCGGCTTGCAGACACCTTGTTGTGTTGAGGTTGTCTTGGCCTCTGCTTCTGTAAGATCAAGTTCTTCATCCACCCACCCCCAAACTGTGTTTCCCATTTTGTTGGTTTTCTCACTACCCATTTCCTTCTTGGTCCTGAGATGTGGGTGACATCTCTATGCCCATGGTTCTCCATTGCCTCCTATTTTCAAGATGTCTCCAAATCCTTTCCTCTCATGCCTCTCACCTGTTCTGTGTCCTTTCCCCCACCTGGAACATGACATGTGGGGAAGTCATCCTTCCCACGCTATAGTCATCTGTTTACTTCTCTGTATGAGTCATGGAACACCGGTACCTATGGTACTGACATTGGGCCACATAAAGAAGGGAACCCCACAAATCTAAATATTCCCTTCTTTGTAGGCAGAAGTTTCTCTCTTGCCTGCCTGTTCCCAAATACCCAGCAGCTGCTTCCCAAATAATTGACTCAGAGACTTAATATTACTTATAAATGCTCGACTGGTAGCTCAAGCTTATTACCAACTAGATCTTACACTTAAATTAATCCATAATTCTTACCTATGTTTAGCCACATGGCTTGGTACCTTTTCTTAGTTTGACATTCTCATCTTGCTTTCTCTGGTCTGGCTGGCAACTCCTGACTCTGCCCTTCCTCTTCCCAGAATTCTCCTAGTCTGGTTGCCCTGCCTATACTTCCTGCCTGGCTACTAGCTAATCACCATTTAGTAAACCAATTCGAGTGACAGATCTTTACAGTGTACAAGAGCATCATTCCACAGCACTTCTTATTTGAAGGGAAATCCCCCAGTGAGTGGGAGGTGGTGAGGTGCAGGGGAAGCCACGAGAGTCAGAAATGCCACCGTATGCAGTCATGAGCAGGTGATATGGCCCTACTCAATCACAACTTCCATCCCAAACTTGAAAGCTGAAGAACAGCACCAAGAAGCAGGTTCATTTAGAGCTCATCCAGGCTTCAGCTATGGCTAATCGCTATGCTAAGGGCGCTCGCTGCCAGTGAGTCCTAACCAGCAGAACACTCCTGGGGATGTCCAGGGCTGTATTCCCTGCAGCCTGGCCTGCTGATTGGCCCACTGGGTTCTCCAGCTTACCACCAATTCTGGGAAATGACCATTATCCTTTTATGAATAAGTTGAGCTAGAGTCAGCTTTTGGGGTACAGAACCAAGAACCCCAACTGACAGTACCTCATCTCAGCTGTCTCAGAACCCCAGCATCGAGCAGGGTACCCGATATCCAACAGCTAATCAGGGTGTGGATGAAGAGACAAGTGAGAACAAGATGGAAGGAAGAGAGAAGAGGGGGCAGGAGGGATCTTTCCTCCCTCTGGGGAGTAGGGAGAGGGAGAGGAGAGCTGGAGACACAGCCCTCCCTGTCTGCATCTGAGCCTGGGATCTCTTTGGCCTTTGGACCTTCCTTCTCACCTGCTGAATCTTAAGACTCCTGGAGAATGTGAGAAAATATTCCATCTCCAGCCCTGAGAAACCAATAGTCCTCAACATCCCATGGGCAGTAAGCTATAGTGAACATTTCTCAATAAACTGACATGACTCCAGCTTGACTCCCATTGAGAGCTCAGGAGCAAAAAAAAAAAGAAAAAAAAAAGAGTAGGTTCTGAGTCGTGGCGGAAGGTCAGATGAAGCAGAGAACAGAGAATTCAGGAAGACATGTAAATAGCTCCTGTTCGGTTCCCATGCTTTACAGAAGCCAGCTGAGTACAGACATGGGTATCATTTTCTGGATGTCACGCTGGTATTCCCTTTAACCCAGTAATTCCGTTTCCAAGCAATCAAACACAGACGATTTATGTATAAAAATAACCATGCTGATGTTACTGATAAGCAGAAAAAAAATGGAAGTAACTTAAATGTCTGAAAATAAGATACGGCTGGGTAAAATGTCTCAGTAATGCAACAGAATATTAGGCAGCTGTTAAAACAGTGCTCACAAAACAGTTCTGAGGACATGTGGTGATGTCATGCTATGTAGAAAAGACAAGTCACATGGAAAGTCATGTACATAGTGTTAAGCTGGGTCTCAAATAAAGAAAATGTGTGCATTAGGAGAAAGGCTATAAAGAAACCATCAAACTCTTCAGAGGGGCTGTCTTGCCCTGATGTAGAAAATTATAGAACTCCTCCTGAGTTCTACAATGAATCAAAATCACCTGTTTTTATTTGGTTTTGTTGTTGTGTTGTTATTGTTTGTTTGCTGAGACAGGGTTTCTCTGTGAAGTCCTGGCTGTCCTGGAACTCACTATACTGCGTGCGTGTGGGTGTGTGTCCATGTATTGGTGACCGTGGAGTATAGTGCACTATAGACCAGGATGACTTCGAACTCAGAGATCCGCCTGCCTCTGCCTCCCGAGTGCAAAATCACTTTCTTGATAAAGGAAAAAGAAATAGAAAAATAAAATGAAAGGACAAAAAAATTAAAATCAGGGGGAAATGATGTCGTTATATTACAATCTCGAAATAAAAGAAATAATTGCTTAAAAACTTAAAATTAGCTAGGCGGTGGTGGTGCACATCTTTAATCCCAGCACTTAGGAGGCAGAGGCAGGCAGATCTCTGTGAGTTCAAGCCCAGCCTGGTCTACAGAGCAAGATCCAGGACAGCCAAAGCTATATACAGAGAAACCCTGTCCTCCGCCCCCAAAGTAAAATCAGTAAAACAATACCAACATGCACCAAAGCACCACATTTTGGCTTTGAATTCTCAGAAGTCTTAGTTGACCCGGGGGCTAGAGAATCCCCCCCTTTCTGCTTCAACATTTCATGTTTTACCTGCCTCCTTCCTCCTCCAGTGCAACAAAGACTGGGGGCTCTGCTATCTCCTGGACACAGACCTTCCCCACACACCTTTCCCCATCTCTCTCTCTCTCTCTCTCTCTCTCTCTCTCTCTCACACACACACACACACACACACACACACACACACACACACACACACACACACACACCCCAGCCTTGCACCACTCTGCATGGACTCCCAGCCTGAATTCATCAGATCTAGCCCATGGACGGTTCTTCGACTGTTCTACTGATCTGCTCTCTCAGGGAGGTGTGCCACCTGGACAGATGTCACAAACTCGTTCACAGTACTTAGTATTTTTTTTTAAAGATTTATGCTATTTTTATTTAGGGGTGTGCGTGCGTGCGTGCGTGCATGCATGTGTGCGTGTGTGTGTCCATGTATTGGTGACCGTGGAGGCCAGAACAGGGCATCAAATCCCTTGGAGTTAGAGTTACAGGCGGTTGTAAGCCACCTACATGGATGATGGACTTGAACTCCAGTTTTTTGAGAGAGCAGGGAGCGCTCCTCACTGCTGAGCCATCTCTCCAGCCCCTCATTCATAGTATTTGTAAGTAGGATGTGTTAGATGTGTTTGGCCCACCCACCACCTGAAGAGTTTCCAATAGCTGCCCCTCATCTACCAAGCCCCACTCTATCCATGTGGAATCTGTCTGGATGCTGAATACATGTCACAGGTGTATTTGTTAGCAGATCCAGCATCATGGCATGTGGCGTTCTGAGAGAAGCGGGAATGTGCATCCTGCACCGAATTCATGCCTTTTCTAACCAAATATAGAGTTGCTCTTTACTCAGTAAACTATGCAACCTTTTGACTAATCCCACTTTCTTCTTGCAGCAACATAATAAATGTTAGAACAAATCTCGTGCAATTTAACTGCCCTTGTCATTGAGCCGTTCCCAGGCCAAGTTCAACTAATCCTCAGTTCTGCTCCAGCTGGTTCTGAGTTGTACTGCTGGTGTTAACTGCCGCAATAACGAATTTTGCAGCAATAAAGGCTCGTGACATGCCAAGGGCTGGATTCAGCTCATTATTTCCTGTAATATCCACAAGATCCTATGCAGAATCTGAGACATGGGAAGGCTAAACACTCTGGCCCCAAACTCCAACGGCTCTCTCACAACTCCATCTAGGAGACAACGAAGATGTGGTTTGTTTTACTCTTTTACTATATCTGCTTATTTATTTTTTTTGGGGGGGGGCGGGCACACACATGCCACAGCCCCGTATGTGGAGGTCAGAAGCCAACCTGTGGGAGTCGGAGCTCTCCTTCCACCGTGGGGATGCTGGTGGTCAAACTCAGGTCGGCAGACTTGGCGGCAGGTGCCTTTACTGGCTGAGCCATCTTGCCAGGCTGAGATATGACTCTTACTGTCTCCAGCTCACCGCCAGCCTTGAACTTCTGTTCTCCCTGGCTTGGTACTCTACTGTGACTTTTAAAACGAATCGCTCCAAAACCTTCACCGTTCTTATATCTGACTAACATGCGTCTGTCTCATTGCCTGATGTGATCCTTGATTATTATTATTTCCATAGTCCTCAGAAACCTTTGAAAGCGCCAAATCTCCCGCCCTTAAAGTATAATGGCGTGTGAGCAGTGTATGTGTTTGCGTGTGTGTCCACACCTGCCAAGCCAGGGGTCAGCATCCTCCTCTCTCACTCTCCATCCTATTTCTTTAATCCTCATTTATTCATCTATTCACTTGTACTGTGTACATGCCTGATTGTATGGATGCTTACCACATGTGTGCAGGCGCCCACAGAGGTCAAGAGCCAGAAGCTGACCTCCTAGAATGGAGTTACAGACACTTTCAAGCTGTGGGTGTGCTGGAAATGTGGGTGTGGGTGGTGGGGGTGCTGGAAACAGAACCTGGGTCCTCTGCAAGAACACCAAGTGCTCGCAACTGCTGAGCCATCTCTCCCCATCCACCCTGGTTTTTGTTTTTTTGTCTTTGAGACAAAATCTCTCACTGACCCTGAAGCTCACCAGGAAATGGCCAATAAGACCCCATTGTTTGACCTGCCTGCCCCACCCAGTGCTGGTGTTCAGTGACATGTCACCATGCCTTGCTTTTTTTTTTTTTTTTTTTTTTGTTTCTGTTTTTTGAGACAGGGTTTCTCTATGTAGTTTTGGTGCCTGTCCTAGATCTCACTCTGTAGACCAGGCTGGCCTCGAACTAGCAGAGATCTGCCTGGCTCTGCCTCCCCAGTGCTGGGATTAAAGGTGTGCGCCACCGCCGCCCAGCTCATGCCTTGCATTTAAGTATGTGTTTGGGACCCGAACTCAGGTCCTCATGCTTGAGCAGCCAGCTTGAGCAGCCAGCATGGCACTAACTGTGCCGCATGCCCAGCCTCAAAACGTTTTGGTTTATAAAAGTTTTCCTAGAATACCATCATTTCTAGGAAAAAGTGAGACACAGTGGATAGTTAGTCACTGTTGGTTTAAGTACAAAATGGTTTATCCTCTTGAAGTGTCAACTGGAAGCATAATGTCATAGTCCTTAGAAACTTTTCAAAGTGTCAAATCTCCTTCCCTTAAAACATAATGGTGTGTGTGCAGTGCATGTGTGTCCACACCTGTAAAGCCAGGTGTGAAAAGTTCAAAGGCAAATCTTCCCACCCACAACTCCACTTTGCAGGGATGGGGGGGCAGGGTGTACTTGTGTACATGAACATGTGGGAAAATAGGCTCCCACGGGTATATGCAACCTCAGAGAGCTGCAACGAGCCCAGATGGCATCAATGAAGGAACAGTCAGACCTGCTTCAACACAAAGAGCCCAGATGGCAT
>CABHPH010129721.1:20843-42742 GCA_902168325.1 Peromyscus nudipes | reverse complement strand
AGCCCAGATGGCATCAGTGAAGGAACAGTCAGACCTGCTTCAACACATCTGCCCTGGGGAAGAAGCTGTGTGCAACAGCAGCATGACAATGCCCATTATGGTCTTAGGTATTTAAGTCTATATGTGTGTTAACTAGACCCTTATCCTTTGTTATCTAAGATTTTGCAGCCTGTTGACTCTATACTTACTGAATTTTCTAAAGTAAAAGAAACGGAAAAGGTGTTTAAATATAGCAATCAAAAGTCATAAGCGTGTTCAAGTCAAAGGAGATAAGCTGGCTTCCAGGAGCTCTGGTGGGTGCACTCAGTACAGACCAGCAGTCAGGGGAAAACTGAATACTTCATAGCTTTGAGCTACGATGAACTAAGGCGTCTGGTCACTCCATAAACTCCCTGACCCTGAGCAGTTCCTCGTGGGACATTCCCTGCCTTCTCCCTGGCCACACTGACTCATAGGTCCCCTTGGGATGGATACTTTCTTCTTCAGCCACCCCTACTGTGTTGCTGTTTCTCTCTCATGCTGATGGAAGCGGGACCCCAGTGTCCTGCCACGAACAATTTCTCTGAATTTGTGTTTCACCTCAAAAGCTCACCTGGGTTTGGTTTTCTGTTCCATATCGTGTTATTTGTCTTAACAAAAGTAAGTGAATTTTCTAAATTCTAAACAGTTAGGAGTTAGACAGACTCCCTGGTGGACAGACAAATAGGGAGAGGGATCATGGCTAGGTAATAATGGTGGCAAATTTCCAATATGGCCAGCTTCTTCTTCAACCTCCTGACTGAGACAAAAGCCCAGCAAGGCCCCTGCTGATGGACTGGCTCAACAAGTTCAAGGCGGGATCAGGACATGTCACTCAACAGTTCTGGGCCAATCAACCACCAGCTTTCTTCAAACTGACCAACCTAAATTAGGGGAAGAAAACTCTTCAAAGGCTTTAAACCCCAGGCCTGGAGAAGACAATAAATTCTTCAGCTCCCTGGGTCCACCCTCTGCAGAGTGTCTACTTCATGTGTGTGTCTCCTCACCCCAGTGAATACCTTCCTTCAACTGCTGATTCCATCCAAGGTGCTGGAGAGTTCTCTCCTGCTACCTTCGTGCTTCAGGTTTTTACTGCTTTTTAATTCTTCAACTGGCAGAAAAAAAATGAACCTGATCTAGAACCCCAGACTGTATCATTTTAAGACCCCTAGACTGTATCGAGTGAACTTTGGAAAGGCACCCAGATTTATTATGTGGCTTCATGCACTCCCAGTCACGTTCCCAGATGTAAAGAAAAGGCTGGCTCTCTGCTCCTCTCTCACTTCACTGAAAGAGAGTATTTCCAGGAGACTGGCAGAAGTTCAGGGAGGTTGCTTAAGGGATCACCTGACTCTAGCGTCCACCCTTTGTAAACTCAGCCTTTTGAGTGTACTGTACACCTGCCTGAGACTAAGCAGGCCTTCTCCAGTCTCTGCAGCTTATCACTTCCCTAGTGAACTCCAGGTTGTGGCTCCCAGAAGAATTATAGCAAAGAGAAACCAAGCTATCATTATCCAACTTGGGGGTGACAACCTGTACCCCAAGTCAGGTGTAGCCACTTGGCCTCAATAAGCCAATTAAAGGAGCCGAATTAAAGTGGAAAGCAGAAAAGGGAGATGTAGTCAATGTGGTCATCTTGGGAAGAGGGACAAAGAGATCCAGTGAACCCTCAAGTCCATCTTCGGGGACCAGAAGTGAGATCAGAGTCTAAATGGAGGGCCATGGACATGCACACCAATGCAGTCCCATCAAGCTGTGGTCCCGCCCACCATTGGCCCGTCCTTGTCTGGGCTTCAGATTTATCCTGTGAAATGTTCCAACAAGTAGTTGGGGCTGTGCGGAATCTCTTCCCAGGGACAAGCTCCCCCTCTGGCTGGTGCCTTTTCCTTCTCCCAGCATAAGATTCCCATGGAAATTCCCATTTCTTTGGGGTCCATTGTTCCAATAGTCTGATAGTCAGATTGAGAGGCCCAAACATCTCTTTAGAATACCATCTTTTCTGCCAGGCCTGTAACATTACCTGCTCTGTTTTCTGGCCAGATAGGTGTTAGGTCTCACAGCCAGTCCAAATATCCAGAAATGAGCTTAAACTGGACTATAAGATTTCTGGCAGTTAGATGAAAGCCAGCATTCCTCAGGAACTTGTGAAACACACACTCCCATGTGCCAAAAGGAGTCATTTCCTTTACCTCTAGCGGAAGGGACATATGGCTACCTGCGGCACCTATCAGCTTATCAAAGCCCATGCTGGCCCCTGGCTCCTTCAGTATCACAAGTATCTGTTGTACATTTCAAAGTTCATGCTAGCATCCTGCCCTTCTCACCTCCTCCTCTGCCCTAACCTCCCTCCAGCTCACAGGCTTCCCTCCCACCCACAGCCTCATACTCCTGATAACCCAGCTATCCTCACTATCTCTTTCCCTGACTCTTTTATTCTCTTCCTCTCCTCGCTCTATGTTATCTCTTACTATTGCCGCTCTTCTCTCCCGATTGCGCAGGCCTGGCCTTGTCCAGTCTGTGGCTGTGTTCAGCCTACTTTCTCTATCTGCTCTAGAGTCTTCCAGATGTCTCTGGCTATTCTCCTCTCTCTCATATCTACACTAAAAACCTTAACCACATCATAAAGAGGTCACGCCGGCAGTTTCGTTACTGCACCCCCTTGCATACAATAGGCTTCTGAGATTATGCTTGAGAGAAATTTCTCTTAGCTGGAGAGAAATAAAGACAAAAGTGTAGGAGCCTCTATTTCAGAATCAGACTTCCTTGGGATTTTCAATCTGCTCTTATTAAAGGATTTCATGTTTCAAATGTGAGAGACTGTTTTAAATATAGACATGTATTTCAATAATGACTCATTTAAATCATCCTGACTGACTTTTGCAAAAGACAGAGAACTTAAGGATATTCAAGATGAAGGACAAACTGGGCCAACTGGGACTTTCAGAAACGCTGAGCTTTGCTTGGCAATATTTTTATGGTATGGTGATGAGGACTGGCAAGATGGCTCAGTAGATAAAGGCATCTGTTGCCAAGCCGGAAGACCTCAGTTCAATCCCCAAAACCCACATGGTGGAAGGAGAGAACCAACTCCTAAAAACTATCTTCTGACCTCCACACAGGCACAGTGGCATGAGCATGCATTCACACACACACACACACACACACACACACACACACACACACACACAAAATTTAATGCAATGAAGTCACAGTGTTGAATCCTATGGTGCTAGGATTTGCCTAGAAATTTCTGAGACATGAACATTCTGATGGGTTTTATACATCATATCTCAGACTTGTTTTTGGAGATTAGGATTCTTTCCTTGTTCTTAGATCCTGTCTTTTGGTTCCTTCTTTATTTATATACCATAAACATACAATCTGAGAAAGGCCAGAACTAGACATGTTTGTCAATTTCTTCAGATTCTTCCCAGAATTGGGGCAAGACTTAATGTTTTACCCAATTCTATACCTGATTCTGTTGGAAATTCATTTTTAGAGAGTTTTTCAGTAGAATAAGACTTTCTATTTTTATATTTCCCTTTAAAAATGACCAAGAGAAACAGACCATAAAACCCTCCAGAGTTTTTTCTCCCTGGAGTCAAATCTCCATGCTCCTATTGCCATTGGTCCCATAATGTCTAAGGAGGGAAACCCAGAGTGGTAAGAAACTTCGAGTGTCAGGAGCTACTTATACAGAAGGGGGGAAGGGACCTCATGTTCCATGTCAAAAACAAAAAACAAGGCCAAGCACCAGTTAGGTGACATGCCACAGCAGAAGGGAACCCAGCCTGCTGCAGCCTGGTGACACTAACCAGGGAGAGGATCACACCACCATGAAAGAGCCTCGCAGTCAAGCGCATCTGTTCTGAGATGTGGAGTGGGTTTGAACACCAGCTTGGCTGGTGCATGAACTCAGAGTTACTCAGCCTCTTGTTTGTTCCTCTCAAAGCTGATATCATGAGTCCTGGAACACATGTTTGTCAACACCTAGTAGACACAAGGCCTTCTTCTGTGTGCTAGGGGAGGGGGAGTGACCAGTACAGAGCAGGTTTCTGTCTTGGGGAAGTTTATATTCAAAAAAAGCAAAACCAACAAGTAAGAAATAAACAGGATTTTTTTTTATCACGAATGCTATAAAGAAATAACAGAGTGATGTGATAGAACGCAATGAGGGGATGGTACAGAGAAACAGGAAACACAATGGAGCTGATCAGTGAAGAGAGGGGCCATTCTCACTACGCAAATGTGAGCACACGGACTCCCTGGGAAGAATAGGGACTGCCTGAGATAACGTGTGGAAACTCTTCGTACAGGACCAGACACAACAAATGGAAGTTGCTCAAGAGATGTGGGCAGCCATTATGATTCAGTGTGGAAAAAGTCCCTGAGTCGGGTCACAGGGAAGCCGGGAGAGGAAATGTGCAAGCACTGGAGAGCAGACTGTACAGCCTTGACCACAGCAACTGGACGGAACAAAAGGCAGGGGGAGGGGCTGGCTCAGCCATAGATAAAGGGAAACCTCATGCAATGATGGGAATGAAAACTAGTCTAGCCTCTAAGAAGTGGGTATGGAACTTTAAAAAACAAAACGAAACAAAAAAATCGTATAACCCAGATAGACCACCTTTGGCTTCAGCACTATTCACAATAACAAAGGTATGGAACCAGCATAAGTGCCCAAGAACAGAGGGAAGAATACAGAAAGGGTGATCATTTTAGCCATAAAACAATGAAGTTATAGCATTTGTGAGAGAACATGTACAACCAGAGATAGTCATGTGAGATAAAATAAGCCATTCTCAGAAAGATAACTATCGTTATGATTTCTCTCAACTGTGGCCCTAGATTTTATGTAATCACATGAAGTCATGTGTGTATACTAATTGAAAGTACAAGTGAAATTGTCTAGGGGACAAAGGGGACAAATTAGAGGGGGAGGGGAGTGAGGAGGGAGGGCAGGGAAATGGGGTGCAGGAGCAGATGCTCTGTAGTTGGTTATTTTTTTTAACTCTTTGCTCTTTGGGGACCCATCACGCAGCTCTCAAATAAACACATGAAGACTTATTCTTACTTATAAATGCCTGGCCTTAGCTGGGCTTATTTCTATCCAGCTCTTCTAACTTAAATTATCCCATCTACCTTTTGCCTCTGGGCTTTTACTTTTCTCTATTCTATATTCATTTCCTTCCTTCTTACTCCGTGGCTGGTTGTGTGGCTGGGGGGCTAGCTCCTGGCATCCTCCGCTTTTTTTTTTCCTCACTCTTTCCTCTCCTCTTCTCTCACTCTTCTGTTTATTCTCTCTGCCTGCCAGCCCCACCTATCTCTCTTTCCTGCCTAGCTACTGACCCTTCAGCTCTTTACTAGACCAATCAAGGTGTTTTAGGCAGACACAGTAACACAGCTTCACAGAGTTAAACAAATGCAACATAAAAGAATGCAACACATCTTTGCAGCACTGAACAAATATTCCACAGCATAAATGAATGTAACCCATCTTAAATATCCCACAACAATGCTCAATATACAATACATACCGGTATGGATTTGTTTTTAAAAATGATTAAGTAAAGGCACTGGGGAAGGGAGTCTGGGGAACCCTAAAGCTTGTACTCCATCTAGAAGGAATGGCTGGAATGCACCCACACCCTCCATTAGCCAGGCCGCTATAACTTGAATATGTCACATTTGCCTGCCAGGGCATTCCTCTTGGTTCACTCAACCTATGTGCCACCTGCCCTCTGCCCAGGTGTCCTGGTCTCCTAAGCAGCATGTGAGCAACCAGAGCTTGGAAGAGCTGCCTAACCTTCCTGCTCCACAGGTAAGGATACAAGACCAGACAAGCTCTGAGGCTCTTGTTCACAAAGTCTTAATGGAAAACTACACCTCCCCTATCCAAAAGGTCACTTTCCACTTTGGTCTCCTCTCCACGTACCCCACAGGTTAAGAGGTGACGTGGATAGAGTAGTATGAGAAAGAAGAGACAGCTTCACAGTCCATTCACCCTGGAAATTTATGGGGTCACAGATACCACAATGGGAATGTCCCCACAGCCAGAGAAAGGCTTCAGTGTCCTAAGTTCTCTGACTGTTGAAGAAATTTGGGGAGTGAAAGAATCTGTGGGGATGATGAGAAAGATAAAATAGCCATGATATTATTACTTTGAGGTGCTGGCTGTGAGTGTCACAGAGCAGAACATCAGAGTCCAACCCTAGAAAGCAACTCTAGTCCTATCAACAGGACAGGAATCCAATGCACTGGTGGTCCAGTCTTGACCACAGAACCACAGTCGAACCCAAGAGACTCAGCGGTATCATGGTCACTCATGAGCTGCTTTCAAATCCTCTGCTGTAGTCGATCTTCAGAGGAGATGTTGACAGCTCAAAGGGGCCCGAGGGGCCCTGCTCCTGTACGAATCAAAGCCTGTGAGACTTGGAGATGCCTTCCACTTGTGGAGAACAAAATCCTATCCATGCAGCATAAAAGGATCACACAGAATGCCCAGTTCCGTCACAGGGATTCCAAAGCTTTGGATGGTTTGTATTGCTGGACAACACTGAGTTCTTTTCCTCTGAAGCCTTTTATAAACACTGTAAGCCCATGCTCCACACTTTTCCCCCCCATCATGACCCTCAGTCACCTCACTAAACCCTTTTCATTTGGGCCTAATTTAAATAGGCTGGCAAGATGGCTGTGGGTTAAGAACCCTGTTGCTGCGCCTTATGACCTGAGTTCCATCTTGGGACCCACATGGTAGAAGGAGAGAACTCACTCCCACAAATTGTGTGCAGTCACACCCTAGTGTGCAGGCACAAACTAAATAAATCAAATCAATCATTCTTAAAAGTAAGTAAGCATCAAGCCAGACAGTGGTGACGTACACCTTTAATCCCAGCACTCGGGAGGCAGAAGCAGGCAGATCTCTGTGAGTTCGAGGCCAGCCTAGTCTATAGAGCAAGTTCCAAGACAGGTACCAAAGCTACATAAGAAACCCTGTCCTTAAAAAAACCAATAAATAAACAATCTACATAAAGGTTCCTCAGATACTTAAGAGTTTGCACCCCATCTGTGTGCCTCATGACCCCCAATACCTCACTAACCACATATTTTATAATTGCTTGTGTTCTCTGTCCCATCTATGTTTCTTAAGGGAACAGGCTATGTTTATTAACTATTATAGCCCACGGCCCCAATAACACCAATACATTGTTGATTATCTTAACCGTGGCAGGACCAGATCCCAGTGTCTCTGAGCTCACATGAAAGGCAACTAAGCGACTCACTTTCTAGGATATTTGTTCTTCAGCAGACTCTGCCCTTGAAAGCTCCAAGTTTCTTATTATTGCGTTCTCTCTCTCTCTCTCTCTCTCTCTCTCTCTCTCTCTCTCTCTCTCCCTCTCTCCCTCCCTTTTACCCTCCTCCACTGTCAACAGCTTCATATGACTCCAAAGGTCTGGATAATGCCAGCCCATTCCAGAGCCAGCCAGCTCCTCTCTACAGACTGGGCACCAGTCCATTTCATTTTTCCCTCCATTGGTACGAGAGACCCAAAGGCAGCCAGGAAAACAGTCCTGGGACTATCTGTCCTTTCTAGGCCCTTGGGACTAAGAGCCTAAAATTCTGACGGAGGGAGACAAGCCAGCAGTCCTTGGTTGGATAGGTCCCTTGCACTCCCTCCCTCCCTGGGCCCATCTGATTTTGCTCTCATTCGTCTGGTTCCCTACCTCCATTCAAAACTTAATTTCTACTTTTGAAAGTGATTTTTTTTAATAGACCATGGTTAATATATTTGTAAATATATGCCAAGTTTACTACAACCCCTTGGGTGTAGCACCTGCCTACAAGGACTCCTGAGATCTATATTGTTATCTTATACCCTATCCCCTCAAGAAGGATTATTTGGACCAGCATGAAACACTAAACCCATTTGAACCTAGAAGCTGGGACCAAGAGAGTCTTTCTCTGTCGAGCTGGTCCTCTAAGTGAGGTGTGTAACTGAGGGGTTGGGTGATGGCTTCTGTCACCTCCTAAGTGCACTGGAAAGTAGGGAAGGCTGGCTAACAGAGAGAGGAAAAGGAACTGGAGACACATACGCACCGCGTGGGTGTATTTCTATTCCCCCTTCTGTGGCCCAGTCACATTCCTTCTCGTGGGTATCTCTTCAACCCTTAGCACTTATCTACTAAGACAGGTTCTGTTACAGGCATGTGTATCTGCACATGTGTAGAGGCCAGTGGTGAACATCAGGTGTTTTCCTCTCTCGCCTCCTAATTTGTTGAGACAGGTCTCTCCCTGAACCTAGAGGTCACTCCATTTGGCAAGACTTGCTAGCCAGCAAGCTCCAGGGACGGTCCCATCCCTGCTTCCCTGGGGCTAGAAATACAGGTGCACACTGCTGCTGTGCCTGGCTTGTTACAGGTACCAGGGATCTGAATTCAAGTCCTCATGAGTGCACAAGCAATTTACCGATGGAGCCATCTCCCCAGACCCTGGAGTCCCTTTAAAAAGGAAGCTTTGAAGTTTTGCCTGTGGCGTGCCAAGCACTGTCCTCTGCCTTTCCGTAGGTCTATGTTTCTCACTCTGCTTTCCTGCGCTTTTGGAATTTACTCGGGTTTAAAGAGGATCCAGGAAAGCTCTGAACACAGACTCCAGAGTAGTGGTTCTCAACCTCTGGATCGTGACTCCCTTGGGGATTGAATGACCCTTTCACGGGGATCGCATATCAGATATCCTGCATATCCGATATTTACATTGCGATTCATAAACCTAGCAAAATTACGGTTATTGAAGTAGCAATGAAACAATTTTATGGTGGGGGGGAGGGGCGGTCACCATAACATGAGGAACAGTGTTAAAATGTCAATGCATGCAGAAGGTTGAGAGCCACTGCTCTAGAGGATCGTAGAGTAAAGAAGAGGTTGCATCAAGCACATGGATTCAAATCAGAATCCAGTCAGGCTGGTTGCAGAGGCCAAACTTGATCAATGACATATTTTTTGACCTCCCTGCGCACTGTATGGAATCTGGAACACAGTGCATCTTTTCAGATAAGGAGCATAAATTTCCCACTCTACCACCTCTGTGGTTAGGATGTTTGATCTAAAATCTAGATATTCCCCCTGGAGAGCCGGGCACCTCACAGCCAGGTGTCTGTCAGAGGACTGGGTGTTTTCTTCCTGGGACTCTGAATCACCACAGCATGCATTGTGTACCAGCTGTGTGCCACTCTATTCAACAATTAGTATGCACCCTTTGAGGGGGATGCTGGGGAGGAAGACAAGCTCTCCTGTCCCCCTAAATCAAGACAATGGAACCAGAGCAAAATGCAAGTGCAAGGAGTGTCTCCTGGGCTCTGGGCCAGGAAGACCAAACAAGCAAATAAACAAGAGCTGTTCAGATGGAGAGGATGAGACACTCCGTGGGCTATGAAAGGTGGCTCACAGCCCGGTGGTAGTGATGCAACACCTTTAATCCAAGCATTTGGGAGGCAGAGGCAGGCAGATCTCTGTGAGTTCGAAGCCAGCCTGGTCTACAGAGTGAGTTCTAGGACAGCCAACGCTACTCAAAGAACCAAAACCAGGCTGTCTCAAAAAAAACAAAATCTAAAACCAAAACAGAACAAAAAGGTGATTCAGCCTACAGAATAAATAGCACTCCAGAGAGGAAATACCTGAGCACCTATACAGTGACCTGAAACAAGATAGATGTGGGAGTAAACATAGAGCAGAAAAGTCTGGAGAAAGCCTCCATATTGTCTTATGGATAACATCATAGGATTATTATTAAAATAAATCTGATCAATAGGACTGTTTTTATTTTGACAAAATTAAAGGTACTTTGAAGTTTAAATTAAAGTAACCTATACTTCGGGGCTGGTGAGATAGCTCAGTGGGTAGGAACATTTGCTGTGCAAGCATGAGAACCCAAGTTTCTGATTTTGAATCCCTAGCACCCACAGGAAAGAGCCAGGCATGGCCTACATGTCTGTAACCCCACCCCTGGGGAGGCACAAGACAGGTGGATCCTGAAGCTTGCTAGTCAGCGAGTCTAGCCAAATCAGTGAGCTTGAGCTCAGTGAGAGCCGCTGCTGCAAAGCAACACCACAGAGAGCAATAGAGGAAGATATGATAGAAGTCTTCCCTCTGCATGGGCACTGGTGAGTGTCTACATATGCACATGCATTCAGACACCACACACATGCACTCACAATCTAACTATACTTCCATTCACGCTAATTAATAGTCATGAGCCTGCTAACCGGGCTGAAAAATAAAAGGCCGAGCAGCTGCTCTGTGCAGGCCTGTGACTCAATCACTTTTCTCTGTAAGGCCCTCCGCCCCTTGTTTCCACTTCCCTGCCTCAATTTTTCCATAGCCCCACCCCCGACTCGGGCTCAGTTCTTGGGGACCCTTCCATATGCCCTCACACAGTGTTCCATCCCAGGACATCCTTTCAAGATATTTCCTAATGGAGTACTTCCTACCCCAAGCGGCCCCTTCTGTGTCCTGACCCTCTACTCTGAGATAAAGGACGCTGGAACTCAGAGGTTAATAATGGTTAATTTCGATTCACTGGGCACACACAAGCATCAAGCCAAGAGCTCAGGTGGGAGAACTTCAAGCCAAGCAGAGAGACCGAGCGAGGGTCTTTGGCTTCCCACAGATCAAACCCAGTAGGAGATCTTCACTCTACCGGCAGGGCTGGCATTGAGTGGAGAAAATCTTGGGAAACCACAGGCCAAGTCATTCGAAGCAAAGGGTAGAGCATGCCTTGCACATCCGCTGTGCCCTCCTGTACCCTGTCCTTGTTTTTCCTCTCTCCCCTGAAAAATAACTGCAGATATGGAATGTGATTCTGGATAACTCGGGCTATCAGGCTTCATTTGGTCTGGCACATCATCCAGGCTGGGTGAGCCAGCATACAGGGAAACTAACCGGGTTTGGGCAGACAGAGGAAGGTAAAGACACCAAGAACTTAAGAAGGCAAAGTTAGACCCAGCAGCTTCAATTTCTGGGCCCAGAGTCCATCTGATGGTCAAAGACACTGCTGACTGCCCTGTGGGAATCCCCTGCTCCTCCTAGTGGCCTTGGCAAGAGTCCACCATGACGGTCATCTCTAGGAATTCCATTGTTTACAGGACTCTTCCCAGCTAGATTGCCTCACAACTGCCCCTGGATAAAGATTGCTGCTGCTGATATTCCCATTACACGGATGAGTAAGCCGAGGCCCAGAAGTCTGGTGATTTGCCCAAGGTTGCACAATGGATGAGAAGAGAACAGAGACTTCACCCTAAGTCAACTCATCCAAGCCCCGCCTTCCTTTCCTTCCTCTCCACCCCACGGTCAAAAGACTGCCCAGAGTGCCCTAATTCCACTTAGTTGATATCTATTCACATTGACTGCAAACAAGCACCTGGTGTTGGGTAATGTCAAGGAAAATATAGTTAGAGGAAAATACCTCGACCGGAAGTTACAAGCCAAAGAGATTGCAGAAGCAAGGGGTATAGTCTCTGGTCCCTGTGCTTTCCATCACAGCTGTGACCTTCAATTCACCCTCCTCTATCCAACAAGCATGTACCAAGCACCTGCCCTGCACCAAGCCCAGTCCCGTGTGCTGAGGTTTCGACGGCAACAACCCAGTTAAGGTCCTCCCCTTCGTAATGATGATGTGTTAAAGGAAGACAAGCGAGAAAGAGTGAAATAAATGGGTGTGTTTTGAAACTGAGGCAGATGCAGACAGAGCCGATCTCAGGTAGTACCAGATTCCAGTCATATAAATGTCAGGCTGGCCTCCATTAAGTCAGCCCACAACATTCAAATCAATACCAGGAGCTGTTTCTCTCCTTATCAGATCGTATGAAAACAAGTCCCTTATTACAAAACCATGGGAGACACCACATGAGAACCCAGGCAAAGGAGGGGCTGATTGCAAGGCCTAAGGACAGTTACCGCTAATAAGCCAGAGCCCCATCTCCAGGGGTAAAAGCGATACCGAGCCTGAGAAAGGGCAGGTGCCATTCGTGCTGGAATGATGTGGGAAGATGACATTATCGTCATGTCTTCAGGGTCGAACTAGAGACTCTTGTAAAGCAAAATTAAATTACACCCAGTATCATAAGCAGGAATTTCAGCTTCCAGGACATCAATATGTTTGTTCACATGTGGCTTTTATAATTCAAAAGATGATACAGTCTGCAGCCAGCCCAGCCCAACCCACCCTGGACAGTGTTCTCTCTTTGAACCTGATGCTTTTGACATCTCCATCAGTGCTTGTTTGGCAGTTAACCATGCACTGCCTGTGAACTTGAGTTGTTTTCTTGCATTGTTTCTTATCTTTCCCAGCGCTGAACTTCTCCTGCAAGGATGACTCATCCAGCAGCTGGTTTACAAGGATCTCATCTTACCTTTGTACTGCTTTAACCTTGAACAATAATGTAGCATTCAGTTAGTCCACAGGATTGGTTGAGCATCTATTGTATTCTGGGCACTTCATAGACAGTGGAGAGGTGGCAGTCTTAGAGGCTGTATTCTTAAGGGATGGAGAGATATTGCCATCACTGAGATGAGTCCATCGTGACAGATTAAGATAAGAGTAAAATAAGGGAAGAATGCAATTCTGTAAGAACGTGTCACTAGAAAACCCAGATTGGATTGGAAAGGACCAAAGACTTCATTAAAAAAAAAAAAAAAAAAAAAAAAGTATTGGCCGGGTGATGGTGGCGCACACCTTTAATCCCAGCACTCGGGAGGCAGAGGCAGGCGGATTTCTGTGAGTTTGAGGCCAGCCTGGGCTACAGAGTGAGTTCCAGGAAAGGCGCAAAGCTACACAGAGAAACCCTGTTTTGAAAAACCAAAAAAAAAAAAAAAAAAAAGTGGTATTGTAGCCCAGATGGGGAGCTGTAGCAGGAAGAGTGTGCAAAGGCGATAGGCAGGGGCAAACAGGGACCACTAGGTGTGCTGTGTACAGTGTGCACTCTACATTGGCACAAGACAGTTGCCGGAGAGGAGAAAGCGAGGTGGACAGTGGATCCCTGCAGGACTCTCCTTAAAGGCAACGGAGGCCGATGAGGGTGTGCAACACAGGGCTGCCAGATCAACTCTGCACACTGATGTGCTTCCCAACTGTAGGGCGGGCGTCCTTCCCTGAACACGTCATCGCACACCGTACGACTGGAAGGGTTTTGATCACTGCACGGGTGTATGGTACATTTATAGACACGGGGTAACGTGTTGTGTCGCTCTTCATTGCTATGACCAAAATGCCTGACGGGAACAGCTCAAGCAGAGAAAGGTTCATTTCGCTCAGTTTTGAAGCAG
This sequence comes from Peromyscus nudipes, assembly GCA_902168325.1. Classification (NCBI taxonomy): domain Eukaryota; kingdom Metazoa; phylum Chordata; class Mammalia; order Rodentia; family Cricetidae; genus Peromyscus; species Peromyscus nudipes. The sequence continues at coordinate 29,408 of CABHPH010129721.1, read as the reverse complement.
TGAGCCACTGTGGCAGGGATGGCATGGTGGAGCAGAGCAGTTTAAGTTATGATGGTCAGGAAGCAGAGGGGGGGGTGCCAGCCCCCGAGGCCGGCTTTCTCATTCCTTATCTTTTATTCTATGAAGTCAACCCCCAGCCCAGGGGATGGTGCCACCGATGTTCAGGGTGGATCTGCCCCAAGTCCACAAGTCTAATTAGATAAATCTTTAAAAAACAAAAACAACAAACAAACAAAAACTAGCAAGCAACATAAATGGTTCCTCCATCTCCTAGGTGGTTCTAAATCCAGCCAACAGTGAGGAGGAACCATCACACTCAAGTGCATCATTATAAAGTGCACAAGTATAGAGAAAATCTTAAAGAGTTAAAGTAACAATCAAAACGAAAGTTTTCAAAGTCTCACCTCGACGGAATGCTGATAATGGTTGAAGCTTAAGTGATAGGTGATTCATGATTACATAATAATCTCCTATTTTGCATATATTTGAAAATATCTCCAATAGAAAGGTCTTCTCTAATGCTTAAAAGTTGTTAGAACCAAACCGTCATTAGCTAAGAACTCAAAGTATAAAACACCTAGGAACACATTCAACCCTGGAGTCTACACCGGCAAAAGAGGAATGACGTAGGCGCTTCTGAATTTTGCTCTTGCACAGACAGCTATACCTTCTGCAAAGGAAGAGGTGTCGCCCAGTGTGGAGCTAAGTATCACAGTGACCGAAGGCAGGAGCTTCAGCCTAACTGTGTTTAGGGTGATACTCTCTCTGCTTTGGTTTTTAATCAAAGACTTCAGAGACACCGAAGCAGCTTTTGTTCACAGCTAAGCAAGGCAGGATCCTTTCCTTCCTCTTCAGCTAAAACTTCATGATGTAAGGTGGGCATGCTCAGAGGCATTTCTAGTCAGCACTGTTAACCTTTGAAGCATTGCTCCATGAAAAAAAAAAAAAAGAAAGAAAGAAAGAAAGAAAAAAAGAAAAGGAAAAAGTCTCCTTTCTTTCCTTCTTCAGTTACCACCTTAAATGAGCAGACCAAAAATATACTCCTTAGCTGAGCATGCTCAGGAATGTGCCCACCCCTTAAGTGCATTCCTATATGAATATGTAGGGCCCGCTACACGAAATCCTCAGGCTTCCTTTGCTGGGAGAGGGCATTGTTTTGGATATAAGTCTGGGTTTCCTTTACATCTTGCAGGTGTTAAATCTTTCTCCACACCCTCGTCTTGGCCATGCTTACTTTGGCTCTGCACTCATCCAGATACAAACCCATTGTGTTAGGTTACAGTTTTCACTTAGCTAATCTCACCCGTGGGAAGCTTCCAGTTTGGAGCCCTAAGCCCAAGCAGAATCTAGAAGACAATAGTGTTCAACCAGCCTATCTAGCACCCACGATGCTACCCACATCCCAGGTGCTTTGGCCCCTGCCCCTTTCCTCCACCAGTAGCCCACTCTCTCACAGGAACATGAGGTCCTCCATGTGAGGGTGGACCACATGCCGGGGTGGGGAGGGACTGCCAGGGGAATCCTGGCTAGGGGCCAAACATGCAGCCATCTCCTAGAGTTGACTGGAAGTCTCCCAATAATCCAGACCAAGATCCAAGCTCCCACCAGCCATTGTTAGCTGAGATTTCCCACCTTCTGCTGGAAAGAACAACATTGTGATGACCTCACCCTAGCATATGAGGGTTTAAACTATCTCTGTTACCTTGGCCGGAAGAGATGGAGTGGATTACTTTTCTCAGTCAGGGAAAACCTAGGGTCCCCCAGAACACTCTATTGAGCAAACATTGAAGGTAAGCATGCATGGAAACTCCCAGCACAAACATCACACACAGGATGCTTCTCCTTCCTTTAAGCCCAACTAGGGAGAATATGCTCATAGAATGTAAAGTGATCTTGACCAATTGTTAGGATTTTTTTTTTAACCTATAGGGCTGGGACGTAACTTACTGGTCAAAGACGTGCCTAACATGCACAAGGCCCTGGACTCAACCCCCAACACCAAAAAAAACACAAATTAAAACTCTAATTTACTGAACAATTAATTATGTGGGCCTGGCATTTAGAAAAGCACTTTCCAGGCTAAATCTCATTTGTTCCTTAATATAACTCTATAAGGTCAGCAGCTGAGGTCGTTTGTACTTCAGATGAGCCAAAAACAGAGAGATTAAATACCAGATTAAAAGTCACACAGTGCATGATGGAGCCAAGATCATATGTGAGGTCACAATGTTGTAAATGAAAGAAAAGGGAACCAGAAATCAAGAGACTTGGGTTCGAAGCCTGATTAGCAGTCAATAGCTCCCTGATCTCTGGCGACCTTAGAGTTCATATTTCCTCTTTATGGGATAAAGGGCCAGATTATTTCAAGGATCCTTCTAGCTCCAACATCTACAGAGACATGGTCTCCCCTCTACCCAGACACCATTGTGAACAAAGAACCATCAACAGCATTCCCCACTGGCTCAAAGGGACAGACACTGTTTAGGAGACCAGCAGGTTTGCAACACTGGTCCCTTTTTAATTCTTAAAAAAAAAAAATTAGAAATATCTTGCAGTCCTAGTAACCATGCCCGGCATTGCAAGAGCTGAGAGGAAAAGGAAGTACCAACATGGTGGGGAGATGGGACACTCTGAAGGCAGATTCCGTGTTATGGCTCTATGTTGTCATAGCCAAGGTCAAGGATACTAAGCAACTCAGTCACCCATTCGTTGAGGGCTGCTCAAGGCTCTCTTTCCCAGAGGTATGTGCCTTATGCAGAATTATTTTCCAAAAAGTCAAGACCAATGTGGTGGCTCATATCTGTGATCCCAGCACCTAGATGGCCTCAACACCCACGATACTGCCCACATCCCAGGTGCTTTGGCCCCTGGGCCAAGAGGACTGCCACAAGTGTGTGGCCAGCCTGGCTTATGGAGTGAGACCCTATGAGGAAGGAAAAAATTTTATACCCTCCTGTTGTGGTTTGAGGGTGAAATGTCCCCACGGGCTCATGTGTTTGCACACTTGGTCCCCAGCTGGTGGCGGAATATTGGAAGACTGTGTAATCTTTTTAGCTGGAGCCTTACTAGAGGGAGTGACTCACTGAGGGCAAGCTTTGAAGTTCTGTAGCCGGGCTCCACTTCCTATACACTTTCTGCTTCCTGAATGTAGATAAAGCACCGCCAGCCATCTCACACTTCTGCCGCGTGCCTTCCGCACAATGGCGGACTGTGTCCCTTCAGACTGTGAGCAGAATAAACCCTTCCTTCCACAAGCTTCGTCTTGTCAGATGTTTTGGTCACTGAAATCCTTTTTGTTTGTTTGATTGCTTGTTTGTTTGTTTTTCTAGTGATAACTGGGAAGCACCGGTGGCTATCTTCGTCACCCGGAAGTGTGGTTGATGTATTGTACACCTCAATAAACTTATCTGGGGGTCAGAGAACAGAACAGCCACTAGATTAGACATAGAGGTCAGACAGTGGTGGCACACACACCTTTAACCCTATCATTCTGTCTGGGTCTCTGTGAGTTCATGGCCACATTGGAAACAGAGCCAGGCAGTAGTGGCACACACCTTTGATCCCAGGGCTTGAGATCTCATATCTTTGCTTGGGAAAGACACACACTTTTAATCCCAGGAAGTAATATGGCAGGATACAGAAAGACATATAAGGCGTGAGGAAACAGGAACTTGCTCTCTTGAGGCTGAGGATCAGGAACTAGAGGCTTTTAGCAGCTGTTCAGCTAAGACCCTTTTGGGTGAGGACTCAGAGGCTTCCAGTCTGAGGAAACAGGATTGACTGAGGAGCTGGCGAGGTGAGGTTGGCTGTGGCTTGTTCTGTCTCTCTGATCTCTCAGTTTTCACTCCAATATCTGGCCCAGGTTATTTCTATTTCTAAGACCTTTTAAAATTTGTGTTACATGGAAGTCCCCAGCAATTAAAGCCAGGCTGTGTGAGCAAGGATATGAAATGGAAAGAGGATGATAGAGGGGCCAGCTGTGCCTGCAATCCAGGTCCACCCTGGTCTTCTCAAGGACTTAAGCCAATAAATTCCCTCTGTTCCTTTGCTTCTCCTTTAACTGACATTGATGAACAGCCATGTGCCTCCACTAGCGCCTTGAAGATGTACCTGTGGGGGAAAGTCACAGCTTCCTAGAGCCATGATGGGACAGCTGTGGAATCCCACCTCTAAAACATTGTGATTCTAAATCAGTGGTCAAGGTTTGTATTCCCTGACAGATGCTCACATGCTTTGCCTTCTTCAACCAAGGTTAGTCTAAAGGCATCTACAGTGTTTCTGGATCTATTACTTTGTATGGAAAATGCCTCAGTATCCAGAGAACACTCCTGGCAACATCCTTCTCTTGTCCCTTTGCATCTGCTTGGGACACTAACCAATGTCCCCAAGTAACCCCCGGCCTCCAAATCTCTTGTGGGGCATTGATAAGGTAACACATGAGAGAGAATAGCTTGCTTACTTTGAGCCCAGCTAGAAGAAATAGAAGCTAGTTTCCTTTCCCCTGGCTCCATCCTAACACAGTGCTTCCTGGCCCAACTCCCTCTTGTGGTCCAGCAGAACCTTAGTTCTCAATCAGCCATTGAGAAAACAGTCTAGGAAAAATGACTATTATCTAGCCACCTGACCAGGGTAATGTGAGGCTCAGTGTCCCATTTTGGAATTCCCTTTGGCAATGTACCTGGCCTAGGAAAAAGCTGTGCATCTCTCTCCACAGATTTATCATGTAATGGGAACTTCTCTTCATGGAGGACTGGAGGGCCTGTAAGACTGACCTGGATCCTAGTGTCTTCAAAGAAACTAATGCCTGCTTAGATCGCTAATGAAATGAGAAAGTGGTTCCCATAATCTTGGCACAGTTACTGGAAGCAGATACGAAAGCATGAATCACTGCCATTCCCATAGCACCTCCCAAGTGCTTGCTACCATTCCTCCTTTAACCCAAAAAAAAACTTCCCAAGGAGGTCCCCTCCCCATACCTCTCAAAACCAGAGAGCAGCAGTTAATTGTCCGGGGTTTTGTTTACAACAAGAAGGCACGTGCGCAAAAACAAGCCAATCCCAATAAACCCATTAAGAAATAAAATTCACCTAGCAGTTCCTGGCAGTGGATGATTCATGGCAGGCATGTGATGGGTGCCCAGCCAAGAGCTCCACCTCTGTCTATCTTTTATGTGACTTTATCCTGAGAAAAGTCCCTGAGCACATAGAGTTCTCAGAGTGTGAGATTGAGTCTAGTTCTTGCAGAGGGAAAGGGTTTGGGGTTAAATGCTGGCTCTGAGGCTGAGGAGATGGCCCAGTCAGTAAAGTCCTTGTCTTGCAAACAGGAGGACTTAAGTTAAATTCCCAGGACATACATTAATGATTGAATGGAATAGAAAAAGGAAAGAAAAGGGTCGGGGAAGGGAGGGGAGGAGAGGGGAAGGATGGGAAGGGGAGAGGAGGAATGGGGAGGGAAGGGATGAGGAGGGGGCAGGCAAAATGTGGCACAATTGTAATCCCAGCACCAGGAAGGCAGACAAGGCAGATCCTGGGGACTTGCTGATCAGCCAGCCTAGCCTATGTGGCGAGTTCCAGGCCAGTAAGAAAGACCTTCTCTAAAAAAGGAAGGACGTCAAGGTTGTCATCTGGATTCCACACATGCAAACCCCCCCACACACACACTACACACACACACACACACACACACACACACACAAACACACACACACACACACTACATACATACACACATATACAAGCCTTCCCACCCACACACACATACTACACACACACACTATACACACACACAAACCTTCCCATCCATACATACACATATACTATATACACACACTCACACTATACATACACACACTACACACATATACCCATATACACACACATATACAAACCCTCTCACCCATATACACACCACACCCACACACATACACACACAAACCTTCCCACCCCTACACACACATACTACACACACACACACACACACACACACACACACACACACACACTTACTTTCTGGCTCCCTAGATAACTAGCATCACAACTCTAAACAAGTCAAATGCTAGTTTTAAGTGTTTGTCCTTGTATGTGTCCCTGTAAAATTCACATTGGAAAACAATTTGCAAAGCCAAAGTATCGAGAGATGGGGCCTTTAGAAAATTACAGCTATGGGGCTCCTCACGGATGGACTAAGTACCTTTACTAGAGTGCTGAAGGGAGCAATCACTTAGTTTCTGCTTCCCCTTTCATGGTGTGAGGCCGCAACCACAAGCCACCACCTCCGCAGCGGAAGGCATGCTCACCAGTCACGGAAGCTGCCTGCCCTTGAGCTTGGATTTCCCAGACTCTAGAACTGTGAGAAATAAATTACCTTTTTTTTCTTAATTACCTGTCTTTTTTAACCGCCCAGTCTAAAACATGTTGTTACAAACAGACTGAAAGTGTCAAGTAACCAAACGGAGACCTCATCTTCTCTTATGAGAAAATAGGTAAGAATATTGCCCGGAGCGTGGTGGCTCACCCCTTTGATCCCAGCACTCAAGGTGACAGAGGCAGGTGGATCTCTGTGAGTTTGAAGCTAGCTTGATCCACATAGTGAGTTCCAGACCAGCCACGGCTACACAGTGAGGCCTTGTCTAAAAAAATATATATAATAATTAAGAGTATCTGTCTCTGGCTTTGTAAAACACCTAACAATGGGCCTATAGAAGTACTCATCACGTGATATCATTCATACTAAGGTAATGTCATTAGCTGACAGATGAATGGACTCAATGAATTGGAAGATGGCTAAGGGAGAAAATCCAGTGAAAACCTGGGAGAGTACGCTGTTAGAGGACTGGATGGTCAGCAGTAAGGAAGACCACCAGATGGCAAGGTTTGAGTTTGGGAGGACCAGAGGCTATGTGTATGGAGACCCAAGAGAGTAGAAGGCAAAGAGCTCCATTACCAATGTCCCAAGGCCTCTATGGTCTAGAACCCCAGCCTGGAATTGAACCCTTCCAAGGCCCCCTTTTCAGAAAAATCACTGCCTACAAACATCAAGACCCTTGAGTTAAAATCCTAGGAGAAAGGACTGGCACTCTCATTCAAGTTCATTTGTCCACTTACTCTGCAGGCACCAGATAAGCTGCGCTCTGACTCCTGCTGCCCCTTTACCCCATTCCTCTCTAGGAGACCAAGTAGAACATTATCTAGAGCTGCCTTCCTGCTGCCGAGCCACAAGAAGCTTGCTTTTAAAAGCACTCACTCAGCCTTGTAAACATGTCATAACCCATGGCCAAGTTCTCCACACTCTTTGTGTCTTTCTATGATCTCTCTAATGGCACTCCACCTGTGAGTTTGAACCCTCGCTTGCCAGGTTTGGGTTACCCAGAAGTGTATGTTCACAGAAGATTTTATTACTACTCACTTGGTGTGGATGGTGTGGTTGCTTCTTTTTTTCATCATCTCCAAGAAAAACACATTCCCTGATGCAACCAGATAAAGTGGGATGTCGGGCATGCTTTTCTTTTTCTGAGGAAGTTGCTTCTGCTTTTGGTGGGTCTTGTCTGTCCTGGACCTCCCAGAACTCAGCTCGCATTATGGTCAGAGAATGATGACTAGCTCCTGGGAAACCACACTGATTCCTTCCCTCAGAGCACGGATGCTAGAGACAAGTGTCACCTGGTGTCCTGAAGCCTCCTTACAAATTCTGTCCTTGGAATTACATGGATGACAGAGTGGGAGGAAAGATCATTCTTGATTTACCAACATTCAGTCCAACAGAATTTAAAGTTACTCAGAACTTTGCACATGAATTCAAAAGAAAGACAGAGAACCTGAAAGGAAGAAGGTGATATGGGGCGGGTCACTTTGGATGCAAGAACTTTCTTGTGGTTTTTACAATAGCCAGTCCCTACCAGGAGCTCAAGGAATGCTAGAACTTTTCAACGGTTGTTAGAGTAGGCAGTCCCTACCAAGAACTCAAGAGGTGACAAACAGTGCTAAGTAGTTTATGTTCATTATCTGACTGAATCTTCACATCAACCAACTCTACACATGAAAACACTAAAGCTCAGATCAATCAAACAACTCACCTGAGATCACATTAATTTGCCCTTGAACTCAGGATTCTGACCTAAGAGTCTGCAGGCTTAAATTTTGCTCCTCAACTTACAATGGGTTACATCCTGATAAGTATAGTGGTATTCTATTTGTACTGAAATGTGATTTTATTTGTATGTTAATAAATAAAGTTGCCTAGAGGTCAGAGCTATTAGCAAGCCATAGCGAAAGCCAGGGCGGTGGTGGTCCACGCCCTTAATCCCAGCACTTGGTAAGGGGCGGTGGTGGTCCACGCCTTTAATCCCAGCACTTGGTATGCAGAACTAGGTAGATCTCTGTGTGTTGAAGGATACAGCCAGCATTGGAGACACACGCCCTTAATCTCAATACCAACTATAGAGACCTGGAGGTCTGGACAGAGAGGCAGTGACGAGGCAGTCACGTAGTTGGGTTTACAACCAATGAGAAGGAAGAACAAGGACTCTATATAAGTCAAACGCACAGGAAGTAACACGCTTTTCGGAAC